>JAZKJV010000395.1:600000-772500 GCA_037367405.1 Ottelia alismoides
CAGAGAACGAGTCTGTATGATACACTCCTGAATTCTAACCATCTAACCCATGTTTAAGAACTATCGTATGCAACCCCTCCTACCGTACCGTACTCCAAGAAGACGGGGGTCGCTGCCTCCGGCGAAATTTTTTATTAAGGGTTTTATTTCTATTATGGTACATGGATTTGTTTGTTCTTCTCGGTATATTACATATCTTACTGTATAATACCACTCCTTACAAATAAGTTTACGGATAATGTTTTCTATGATATTTGCGGATTCGTATATTTAAGGGTATACTGGTAAGAATTTATTGACATAATTGGACATGGTTAATGGTAAATATGAACATGAAAGCGACCAAATTTAAGCATTCATCTTGTATAATTATATCCGAAACAACTAGACCTTTATAAACATCTAAAATTGTCAATAGGATAAATAATTTACATAAAAAATAATTTGAAAATAAAAAACACCTCGAGGACCACCTTGCCTCCGCCTCGACCAACTGAGGCGGTCGCCTCTCAAAGACCTGCTGAGGCAGTCGTTCTGGGGAGTTTCCGGGCCGCCACACCTTGAGGTGCGTTTTTTCAAACCATGGTAATAACAAATAAATAGTCAGTAAGTCAGGGACATTACTCAGGTAATAGATTAATACGCAATCAACAATATATTCTCCTTATTTACGATTAATATGGAAATGATACTTTGAAAAAGGAGTTATTAAACACATGCAAATAAGGAAAAATGAATTAATATAATAAATGGAATGCTTCGTTGATAAAAAGGAACCAATTATTATGAAAAAATACAGTTCCCATTACATTCCCAATGGTATTACTATCATTTTTTATAATATTACTGATTTTGCAACAAACATTTACTTGAGCACTGTATATATATTATTGAATTCTGGACATGATAATATTATGGATATATATTACTTATCATTATTTTGTTATTACTGATCTTACAAAACCCATTTACTTGACCGGTGTATATATATTTCCTTCCAAAGTCGTCTGCCCTTTTTTGAAGGACACGGTAAAATCGAAAATATAGTTATTGTTAAACACATATACAACCTATAATTAGGAATATAATTATTGCTAATACATGTGTATGGCTTAGAATTGATGCTCACCAAGACTATAATGGGCATATGGTCCATTGGATAAGTCCTCTCTCTCTTTATGTACATATAGGGGCCTTCTAATGAGGTGGGTCTTTCTTATTGTCACGACCTAGATTTCAGATCGTTGGATCCTCCCCTTTATTGGATTTGGTTATTCAGCAATAACTTTATCCATTAATAACAACTAACATTTAGAAATATACTACAATAAAAATGCTACACATAGAGTATCTCACATTTTCTATTCACAAGATAAAGCTTACATAGAAACTTGTCCCATTATATTCTTTTACATATACATCAAGCTGAAGGAAAAGAACTCAAAAGAACTACAAACTACCTTATACTATAAGCTAAAACTGTTGGATGGATGACTAAGGTCCTTATGATGACTCACACATACCTTATACTATAAGCTACTACTGTTGGCTGGCTGGTTGACTAAGGTCCTTGCGATGGCTCATCGATAACTTTTGGATTTCTGGAAATCATAGGATAAAGATTAGCGAGTACTAAGTAATGAAGAAAAGAAAAGAAAACAAACATGGTAAGTTAGAAAAACTTATTATTCTAAAAAGAATTCCATTTCTTCTGATTAATACCTATTCCTTCTATTCCACGTCGAGGATTAGTCCATGTGAATTTCCTCACCTCTCATGAACTCTGAAGCTGTAGACACTTCGGGATTGGAAATTGCATTGCTTTGATGAGATTATGTCGCCGTACGTCGCTTCGACCAATCCTCAAATACTATCCTAACTCTTTTCTTTTATTTCATTATTCAATGTTCCAAACCCTCAACCTGGCAAACAAGGAAGTACACCGTCTTGAGGACCCGATAGCTCAAAACTACAGGCTAATCTTTAATCACATATACCAACGACTTTAATTACACGTTATCGTGACCTGACCGCTATTATACCACCCGTGCTTCCACTTAGCACGACCACATCTTCAGTCAGTCAATCCGCCTAATGGCAGTCGAGTACCATGCATTGCGAATAATTTATTACACGTGCTCAACATATTCGAGCAACCATGTGCCACGTAGGTATGGTCTGCCAATACAGATGCTCTTTTGACAAACCTACAGGTTGCATGTCCGACCTGTAGTATCTACTCCAAGTCACCCTTATCATAGAAGATAGTACGAAAATCGTAACTAGATCCACTTTAAATACATGTTATCGTGACCCGACCGCTATTATACCACCCGTGCTTCCACTTAGCACGACCACATCTTCCGTCAGTCAATCTGCCTAATGGCAGTTGAGTACCATGCATTGCGAATAATTTATTACACGTGCTCAACATATCCGAGCAACCATGTGCCACGTAGGTATGGTCTGCCAATACAGATGCTCTTTTGACAAACCTACACGTTACATGTCCGGCCTGTAGTATCTACTCCAAGACATCCTTATCGTAGAAGATAGTACGAAAATCGCAACTAGATCCACTTTAAGCCATATAAATTTTCACCTAATATCAGTATAGTATTTGCACGTAAATCATAGCATCTACAAGAATGATTCATTACACAAACTCTATTTTAGCAATTATTTTAGAGTATATCATGAATCGTGCATTCAAACGTTCTTTACAGTAAAGAACATAATAAACAATAATTTTATTCAGTTTAACTTGAAAACCTAACAACAAGAGGCGTGATTTCGTTACCTGATCATGTTACCTTCTCGGCTTCTCATTGGAGTTAATCTACCTTGATTCCTTTTCAATTAGGTGCTTGTTAGCTCCTGAAATGATTAAATTCCATTAACAGAGTCAAGACCACGAAGAACACAAGAAGAACGTAAAGATCGGGCGAAGAACACGGAGAACATAAAGAACGAACGAAGAACGGGGAGAAAATGAATTATTTCAAAATTTCGACATAGTTTCCTCTTATATCTAGTGATATTTCAAGGAAAATTTCGGCAGAATCTCCCCTTATATCGAGTAATATTTCAGGAAATTTCGACAGAGTTTTCCCTTATATCGGAAGATATTTCAGGGAAAATTCGGTAGATAGTGAAGAACGAACGAAGAATGCGGAGAACATAAAGAATGAACGAAGAAGACAAAGAAAATGAATTCTTTCAAAATTTCGACAGAGTTTCCTCTTATATCTGGTGATATTTCTAGGAAAATTTTAGCAGAGTCTTCTCCTTACATCGAGTGATATTCCAAGGAAAATTTAAGCAGAGTTTCCCCTTATATCGAAAGATGTTTCAGGGAAAGTTTCGGCAGAGTTTCTCCTTATGTCTAGAAATCAAAGAAAACACGAGTTTTCGAAGAAACATATCGAAACATGAATTAAAAATATCTACTTATCTGCTTCCCGAAGCCGTCGAGGAGAGGAGCGCTCTGTTTTCCTTTTCCTCTTCATCTCGGCAATGCTTTGCTAGCGCTTCTTCCCTACCTCCCTTCCCTTCTCTCAAACTCTCAATACTAACCCTGGGTGGTGGTCGATGAAATGGAAGTCGTAGAGAATGAAGGTCTAGGGGATATTTACATGCCTCCGGGATGCCTACGTGTCATCCCAGTCGGTGCCCAATTAATAGGACCAACGAATCATTGTTTGCATATTATGCAATACGCTCCCAGACAGCGCGCTAATCGTGATTAATTGGCATTCATCGTGATCAATTAGTCTTAATTACGATTTATATATACTAATCTATGATTAATGTTGGGTGGCTGTCCGACTAAGGTCCTTGCGATGGCTCGCCGATACCTTTTGGGTTTTTAGAAATCATATAATAAAGATTATCGAGTGCTAAGTAACAAAGAAGAGAAAAGAAAATAAACATGTTAAGTTAGCAAAACATATTATTTTAGGAAGATTTTCATTCTTCTCATTAATTTCTATTCCTTCTATTTCATATCAGGGATTAGTCCATGTGAATTTCCTCACATCTCATGGATTCTGAAACTGTGCACACTTCGGGATTGGAGATTGTATTGCTTTGATTAGCTTATGTTGCTGCACGTCGCCTCAACCAATCCTCCAATACTATCCTAACTCTTCTATTTTATTTCATTATTTAGTGTTCCAAACCCTTACCCTGGCAAACAAGGAAGTGCATTGTCCTTGAGAACTTAGCAGCTTAAATCACATGCTAATCTTTAATCACATATACCAACATCTTTAAATAAATGTTATCGTGATCTTGCCGCTACTAAACCGCTCGTGCCTCCACATGGCATGACCACATCTTCAGTCAGTCAATCCGTCTAATGGCAGTCGAGTACTACACGTTGTAAATAATTTATTACATGTGCTCAATATATCCGCGCAACTGTGTACCATCTAAGTATGACCTGCCAATATGAATGCTCTAATTTCTCTTCTGACAAACCTACATGTTGCATGCCTGACTTGAAGTATCTATTGTAAGTCATCCCTATCGTAGAATATAGTACGAAAATCGTGACTAGATTCATTTTAAGCCATATGAATTTCATCTAATATCGGTATAGTATTACACGTAAATCATAACATCTACAACAAAATAAAAATCTGACCGCTCGCTTTAATTGAGAAATTAATTAGCGATCTTTTTGTTTAATCCTAAGTGCCCGAATACTACAACAAAAATGAAAAGTTAATTAGGGTATTTAGCGGTTTGTCAGTAAGCGGACCCCATTAGCAATAACAACCCATCTGCCAGGAGGTATAGTCCTGTAGGACCTGAACAAGGCTTCGTCTCCACACTGATGGTGGGATGCGCTAGAGTCCATGATCCACTTTGTCATATCTGCACCGCTACTACCAATAAAAGCGTAAGCGATACCTGAGGAGCTCGAAGAGGCTCTGGCTCCAGTTGTAGTATCTGTGGATCTTGTAGTGGTGGTGCCGGTCACCGGAGTCATGATCTCTCGTATAGGAGAGGCAATGCCATCCATGCGTGGATCTTCTTGGGAAGCTGGAGTCTCTGAAGGCTCGATCTGTTCCGCCACACGAGCAGATGTAGGGTATCTATGCTTCAGATATCATGTGTCCTATGACTGTCTTGGACGACGACAATAAATGCAAGGACCACACTGGCATCCACCGCCTCTTCCACGGAGACTACTCCCTTTAAATTTGATAGACCTCCTCTGTCGTGAGAAGCGACCATCGTTGAAGAGGGCTTTGCAGTAGCAGTAGGAGGAATAAGAACTTTGTTGAGATGACTGTAGGCTTCCTCCATGGAAGGTATGGTCACCCCAGTAATGAGCTGTGCTCATGCTGTATCATACTCCGGGTTGAGCGCAACTAAAAAGACTTCAACCATCGTGGAGTTCCTGTATGCCATCCGCTGCTCAGTGGATGCCGTAATAGGTATGAAGCTGTGACGCTTCTCGAACATGCCATGAAGCGAGGAGTAGAATGTGTGTAGTAAACGACCATTCTGCTTGGCTCTGTAAATGTCAAACTGAAGCTGAAGAATCTTGGCCTCATTCTTTGTTTAAGAATAAGTAGATGTCAGAATATCCCACACTGCCTTAGCGGTGGGCTGATTCACAATATCATTGACTATCTCTGTGGTGAGGGCCCTAGAGAGCCAAATATGCATATATGCGTCGTCTTGCTTCCACGTACATGTGCTCCTTATTGTTGCACTGCATGAGGGTGAGAAACTGCATGGACCGCAACTCATAGTTGGTCCCATCCATCTTTACGATGGAAGCCGGACCCTTGAAGGCACCGGTCGAAAAAAAGATATCACCCTTGTTCTTTGACATGATAGAAGGACCAAAAATGGAATTTGACTGAGAAGTAGATCGATCTGAGCGAGTCTACAATATCATATCGAGGATTGATTGTACATGTAGACTCATACAACTATCCTCGTCACTCCTTGAGCCTCAGTAAGGATGAAAAACATGATTTACAGTTATGAAGTCACGTTTTCCAGTCAAACTCAGACCGTTTCAGACCGCAGATCTGACCGCAGAGGTGCGAGGAGGTGCACAGGAGGCTGTTGGGATGTGCAACTGCCCCCTAGCAGTCCTTGGGAAGGGCCGGCGATGACCTTGGAGCTGCGCGCAGAAGCTGTTGGGGCTCTGGTGGCGCTGCTTGGGGACGACGATGGCTAGGGAGGGGAAGGGGGGTCCACACGGTAGGGCATGGTGGTAAGAGGCGTCGCGATGGCATGCATTAAAAGAGGAGGCTGGCGGGTAGGGTCTAGGGCTTGTGTGGGATACGGGAACTCCGATCTAGGACATTCGCTCCGATATCATGTAGAAATAAAAGAATGAAGTGCTTTATTGATGAGGTCCTAGGGTTCTCTTATATAGGAGAGAAATCTGCTGGGTAAATTGCATGAAGAAGATAAAGAAAATAGAAACTACATACATTATAAAAGATAACTAATATCTTAACATAAAGTTTTTGACAAATATGGGGGCACTCTACTGAAGGTGATAGTTGGGCTTGGTCGGTTAGGAATTTCTCCGTTTAAAAGATGCACTTGATGCTTTTAGCTTCAATCTTTTTCAATTATGATATTATTAAGATTGTTTTGGATGCGCGAGAGTCATTGTTTTTCATTGGATGCATGATTCGAATCGTTTTTTGATGAAATAAAAACCTACTGTTTGTGCATTGTTTGGACGTGTTTTTTGGTTAATAAAATGTTTTTAGAATGTCCAAGTATGTCCCAAAAACAATAACCTTTAATTGGTACCAAAAGTGCATGAAAATGATTCGAAGGGTTCTCGCTATGGAAAATTGTTTTTGCATGTATTCACAGATCTATACACAACACAAAAACAACAAAGCCTTTTCCCACAATTAAGTAGGGTCGGCTACATGGATTCTTCACCTCCATTCAGATCTATCTTGGGTCAATCCTGGGCTTATATCCACAAAACAAAGATCCCTTCGTATGGTTTCTTTCTAACACTTCTTAGGCCGTCCCCGCCCTCTCTTAGCCGGCTCAACATCCCAACACTCGCATCTCCTAACGGGTGCATCAGCTGATCTTCTTTGCAAATGACCAAACCATCTTAAGCGGTTTTCTCGCATCTTATCCTCGATCGGAGCAACACCAACTTTCTTTCTGATTGCATCATTCCGAATCTGATCTCTACGTGTGTATCCACACATCCACTTTAGCATTTTCATTTCTGCTACATCCATTCTCTGCACATGTCTATGGTTCACAGGCCAACATTCAGATCCATAGAGCATAACAGGTCTCATGACTGCTTTGTAAAACTTTCCTTTAATTTTTAAAGGAATTTTTCTTATCACAGAGAACAACAGAGTCTCCTCTCCACTTTAGCCAGCCTGTATTTATTCTATTAGTAACATCTCCATCAATTTCCCCATCATGTTGCAAAATAGATCCCAGATATCTAAAAGAATATCTCTTCTGAATATTATCATCACCAATCTTCACCTCAATTCCTTCACCATTGCTTCCATCAAAGGTGCACTCCATATATTCTGTCTTCGCCCTACTAATACGAAATCCTTTACTCTCCAACTCATGTCTCCATACCTCGAGCTTCTCATTTACTCCATCTCTAGTCTCGTCAATCAACACAATATCATCAACAAATAACATACTCCAAGGTAACACAATATCATCAACAACACAATTCACAGATCTATAACAAAATTAATTTTTCTTACCGTTTTCCTGTCATGAAATGTGAAATAAACACTTGGATTAAATAGAGAATCAAAATAACAAAACACTCGAATTTATTTCGCGCGATTCCGACTCTGTTTGCCCCAGATATTCCATATTTTGTGGAGATGGGTCGGAAGATGATTAGATCATCCGACCTCTTTACTTAATGTGTTTATAATTCAATGGAAATCACGGAAATAATGAATTTTCCTTGATTAAATATGATGTCTAATAATTATGAAAATGATTGATTAATCATCCATCATAGGCCATTGAATACATGTTTCATGAAAAGCCTAGTTTATCCTACAATAGTTGTAGAACAATCTGTACGTACAAAACATTGTTACTTGAATAGGATTGAGATTTGTTTAGAAAATCTCCTTATAATATTAAAAAGATTTTGATAAATATTATATGGTATAACTTTGGTTGAAAGAACGATTATCATCTCAAATACATTATGATCAAATCCTAGTTTCATGTTTCATGAAAAGCCTAGTTTATCCTACAGTAGTTGTAGAACAATCTGTACATACAAAACATTGTTACTTGAATAGGATTGGGATTTGTTTAGAAAATCTCCTTATAATATTAAAAAGGTTTTGATAAATATTATATGGTATAACTTTGGTTGAAAGAACGATTATCATCTCAAATACATTATGATCAAATCCTAGTTTCATGTTTCATGAAAAGCCTAGTTTATCTTACAATAGTTGTAGAACAATCTGTACATACAAAACGTTGTTACTTGAATAGGATTGGGATTTGTTTAGAAAATCTCCTTATAATATTAAAAAGGTTTTGATAAATATTATATGGTATAACTTTGGTTGAAAGAACGATTATCATCTCAAATACATTATGATCAAATCACATTATCCCGACCTGAGGCGGATATGGTGTTTAGTCGGGAACCGTTGGGATAACAGGTTGCTACCTGAGTGGTCTGTCCCACATCCTATGCATACTGGCCATGACAATGGTAAGGAAAGGATAGTGTTTGAAGTAACGTGTATTTTTGACAAGGTAAGTAAGGTGTATTTTTCTAATTATTAAAATTTGAATAATACGTATTTTTGAGATTATACCATCCTTTCAAGTAACAATTAAGATTGTTGGTTTAATTTGGATTGATAATTGATTTAATGTGATTAAATTAATTATATCCAATTAATAACACTCTTTTATGAATAGAGCAATATTTCCTTGAAAGAATTAATTATATGAATATGGTTCATAATAATTAATTAAAATTTGAATATGAGGTGGAGGATCACATAAGTGACATTCATGGTCACCTGTCAAGGTAAAGGGTTCCGTCACCAGGGATTGTATGTAGGAGACGCCTATATGAAGTGACAGCTCTTGTATACAAGCATATCTGGATCGGGCTCTTTGCTTCTCAAAAAAGTAAGGTCGTATGTGTAGTGACCCCAATATTGGGTCCTCATATTATTGGGACAATATTGGATTGCGCATAGCGAGTTCTAATCCTATTGATGGTTGGTTCAATTAACGACGGGTCAATATCACCTTAGGGGTGATGGCCTCGGGTGTTAAAGACTGAATTGGGAAATACAAGTTGGACTTGCAAGGTGGAATGTGTTCCCATTTCTTTTTTATCCGAGTTACATGTTCACATATTATTGGGATGTAGTGGTAAGTATATCTCTTGCTTTGAAAGTGATTGAGGGAATGAACTTTCAGAGTTGAAAAGGGAAGACTAATTTGATTAAAAATCCTTAATCAAAGATTTAATATTGAATATATAATTATTTATATGTTCTAATATAACACATTCTTAATTTCAGGCAATGAAGTCCATGAACCCACTCAGTAGGCTTCTGGAAGTTAACCAATTGATCGGACCAAATTACTTGGATTTGATTTATAATTTGGATCTTGTCCTATCTGCGGAGTGCATATCTTATGTGTTTTCCAAGGGTAAGCATGAAAACCCTAAGACATCGAAAGATATCAAATACAATGAAAAATATGATGACGATCATACATTGGCTATATGTTACATTCTGTAATCTCTCTCCAATGTGCTTCAGAAGCAACATGTAGAGATGGAGATCTATAAGGGTATAATGCTGAATCTCAAGGAGATGTTCGGAGATGTCAATCGAACGCAACGTTATAATGTTATGAAAGATCTTATTCGCTGCAAGGTACGGGAAGGGACTTCAGTTCGTGAGCACGTACTCAAAATGTTTGGGTACCTCTCGGAACTGGAAACTCTCAAGGCAGACATGGATGCAGATATGTAGTCCGACTTCATTCTGCTATCGCTTCCTAAGTCTCTTCAATAGCTTTGTGGTGTCATTCCACATGAACAAGATGAGTTGGTCTAATGTTGAGTAATTGGCTTCATTAAAGTCTTCAGAAGACGTAATGAAGAAAGATAATCCCTCTGGCAGTACAATGGTTGCACAAGTCAAAGGGAAGTGCGGTCGGAAGCAAGAATCTCAGAAGAGCCCCGCCAAGAAGAGAAAGAAGAAGAGTCAAAGTGTTGGCTCATCCTCTACTGCTTCCGTACCATCAAAGAAGATCGATGTGTGTCATCACTGCAAGAAGTCGGGGCACTGGAAGTGTAACTACCCAGATTACTTGAAGTTTGTTAACAAAGGTAAAGCCTCGGCAGGTATGGAGTCTACTTTCATCATTGAAACTGATTTTCTCGTAAGACGAGAAGGTAGTTGGGTCATCGATTCTGTTACTTATGTTTATGTATGCAATTTATTGCATCTGTTTCAGGAAATTAAGAGTCTTGATGAATGGGAGATAGTCATCCAGATGGGATATGATGCAACTGTTGCAACAATCGTCGTCCTGCAACTATCATTATCTAGTGGAAGATTCCTAGTACTTAAAGAATGCCTTTGTGTTCCATATGTCAGAAGGAACTTAATATACGTATCTAAATTAGTTAGAAGTGGATATTCGTTTCTATTCTATTCTGTAATAAACTTGTTATAAGTCGTTATGATAAATATATTGCGGATGGTGTTCTGACTTCTGGTGGACTCTATAAAGTGTGCATTGATGAACATGTCATGAATGTTACTGCCACGAATAATAATAACCTTAAAAGAACTAGTGATGATGGAAATCATTTAAATATGATTTGACATCAAAGTCTTGGTCATTTATCTATTGATATGATCAATAGATTGATAAATGATGGACCCTTAGATTTTCTATAGGTTCAATCTTTGCTTACCTGCGAACAGTATATTCAAGGTAAAATGACTATGACGTCTTTCCGTAACAAGGTTACAAGATGCGAGGGTATTCTTGACCTAATACATGCCGATTAATGTGGCCCCTTCCGTACCGTGACTTCAAATGGATATCGATATATTTGACGTTTATTGATGACCATTCGCGATACGGGTTTATCTTCCTACTACGTCATAAATTTGAAACCTTTGAAAAGTTCAAAGAGTTCAAGGTTTTGGTTGAGAATCAAATCGATAGGAAGATTAATCGGATTCTATCTTATGAGGTGAGGCGTATCTCTCAGATGAATTTAAGGAAATACCTTAAAGAGAATAGAATTGTCTCCAATCTCACTCCTCCTGGACCCCCCCTAATTTAATGGAGTTGTTGAAACACGCAACATGACTATCATGGACATGGTCCGTTCATGATGAGTAAAGCACATTTACCACTTAATTTCTGGGGATATGCAGTAGAGACTGCAATATATATCCTGAATAAGATTCTTAGCAAGTCCGTACCCAAGACTCCTCATGAGCTGTGGTATGGAACCAAACCTAGTGTTAACCACTTAAGGATTTGGGGTTGCTTCATCCATGTGTAGAATGTGGACGCAAGTAAGCTAGAATCTCGCACTCGTGAGTGCATCATTGGGTATGTTAAGGATGGTATTTGATACCAACTTTACGACCTTGAGGCTCAAAAGTTTTTTGTCTTCAGAGATGTAAGAATCCTGGAGAATGACTCCCTCGAGAGTCAAGATAGAGTCATAGAGATGAAGTGAGGGAACTCATTGAATTCCCTGATGATACCGAGCTTCCTGAATCAGAAATTGAAGAAGTAAATGAAGATGTAACACTTGTACCTCTTCGAAGGAGTTCGAGGGTGGTCTTACCACCTGAAAGGTACAGATTCTATGTGTCAGGTGAAAGTGACAATAATCCAGCTTCATTTGATGAAGCATTCACAGGTCATGACATAGATAGATGGATGCTAGCAATGAAGTCGGAAATTGACTCCATGCATAAGAATGGTATATGGACCTTAGGTGATCCACCTAAAGGGGTAAAACCTATTGGGTGTAAATGGATCTTCAAGAAAAAAGGTGACCTGATGGGAAAGTAGACTTTCAAAGCACGGCTCGTAGCCAAGGGCTACACACAGTGAGAAAGCATCGACTATGATGAGACATTCTCTCCTGTGGCTATGCTTAAGTCCATCAGGGCACTACTAGCTATAGTTGCATATATTGACTATGACATCTGACAGATAGACGTCAAGACTATGCTTAATTCCCTGATGATACCGAGCTTCCTGAATCAGAAATTGAAGAAGTAAATGAAGATGTAACACTTGTACCTCTTCGAAGGAGTTCGAGGGTGGTCTTACCACCTGAAAGGTACAAATTCTATGTGTCAGGTGAAAGTGACAATAATCCAGCTTCATTTGATGAAGCATTCACAGGTCATGACATAGATAGATGGATGCTAGCAATGAAGTCGGAAATTGACTCCATGTGTAAATGGATCTTCAAGAAAAAAGGTGACCTGATGGGAAAGTAGACTTTCAAAGCACGACTCGTAGCCAAGGGCTACACACAGTGAGAAAGCATCGACTATGATGAGACATTCTTTCCTGTGGCTATGCTTAAGTCCATCAGGGCACTACTAGCTATAGTTGCATATATTGACTATGACATCTGACAGATAGACGTCAAGACGATTTTCCTCAATGGATACCTCAAAGAGGATATCTAAATGGAGCAGCCTCATGGCTTCATAACTGAGGAAGGTAAAGTATGCAAGCTGAAGAAATCCATCTATGGGCTCAAACAAGGTTCTCGTAGCTGGAACATCAGATTTGACAAAATCATAAAAAGTTAAGATTTTGTGCAGAATTATGATGAACCATGTGTGTACAAGAGGCTAGTGGGAGCACCATTGTGTTTATCGTACTTTACGTAGATGACATCCTTATCATTGGGAATGATACATAGATGATAATCAGTGTTAAGATTTGGCTATCTCATACCTTCAATATGAAAGATCTTAGAGAAGCCTCTTATATCTTGGGTCTAAAACCGTTCAGAAAACGGGAAAAGAGGATATTGGGATTATCACAATATGGGTAAATTAAGAAGATCTTGGAGCGCTTCCACATGGAGAACTCCAAGAAAGGTTTCCTCCCCTTAGGACATGGTATCCACCTGTCTAAAACGATAGATCAAAGTATTGAGGAAAGGAAATCCATGGCTGGATGTCCTTATGCATCGGCTGTAGGAAGCTTAATGTACGCCTTGATGTGCACAAGGCCAGATATTTGCCATGCAGTGGGAGTGGTAAGCCATTACCAATCTTGCTATGGAGAGCAACATTGGAAGGCAGTGAAGAACTTCTTCAAGTCTCCATGTTTTGGGATACACAGATTCTGACTTCCAGTATGATATTGATAATCGAAAGTCGACATCAGGGTTTGTGTTCCTATTGAACGGTGGTGTCGTGAGTTGGAGAAACAAGAAGCAAGACACTACGACCGATTCAACAACAAAAGTTGAATACATTACCGCATCGGATGCTGCAAAGGAGGCGGTGTGGTTGCGCAAGTTCATCATGGATCTTGACGTAGTTTCCTCTAATACATACTCCCTTCCCGCTATTCTGCGATAACACGAGAGCCATAGCTCAGGCGAAGGAACCCAGATGTCATCAAAAGAGCAAGCACGTGGAAAGGAAATACCACATCATTCAGAGATTCAAAAGCCTGATGACATCATCATCACCAAGGTGGCATCTGCCAACAACATTGTTGATCCGCTTACCAAACCTTTGACACAAAAAGTTTTCGACCATCATGTAATGAGTATGGGTTTAAGGATTATACCTGAATGGTTCTGAGGGCTAGTGAGAGATTGTTAGCAATGCGAGCCCAAGGCGAACCAAGTAATGTTTGATATGTCAATAAAGTTATTGATTTATTTTCACTACCTGTTTGAGATTAAATGAATGAATTCACTATAAGGTCCCTTAGTACAATTAAGGTTATGTACCATGGCTGTCTTGATGATCATACAACTGTTGATTCAATTGTTGAATCATAGAGACTGGTGCTTGGATGAATATCTAAAAAGTTAGATTGAAGACTCATCAAGCACCTTCAAATGATTGTTTAGATGTGATCTCCAACCTGAGTAGGAGATGACAATCCTTTCTCTTTTGGGTGATATCTGACCGACCTCTTGATGCATGTATGGGAATAGAGATTCAGAGGTGTCAGATAAGTTAGGTCAAAGAGTTGACTTAACGAGATCGAGATAATCAAGTCCTATGTCGTATGCTGTCACGATATAGGCATGCATCCTTTGACCGGAGACAGATGTATTGCTATATGTCAGAGTATGTACATTTGACAGACTGATAGGTTGATGGTCTATACATCGGTGAGATGGTGTGCATATAAGGGTATATGAGTAATATGATCTCTCAAAGGGATCATACATATTCACTTGTGAATCGGAAGATATGAGCTCACTCATGAAGTATTGGGACCGATCAAATTCCATGCATGGTCATCTTGCTTTGGAAGCATGACAAGAATTTATAGGTATGATATATGCTTTTGAAAAACATATGATCGATACCAACTTCCAATGACTGAATGAGAAACTTAATGATAAAACCCTAAAGATGACAATATAAATTGATCTATATCTTCAAGTTCATTCTAGGTCTTTCAGTATGCAGGATGTACATGTGTGAGGAATACCTGAAGGGTGTTGTGATCATAAACAATTGTATAAGCATGATGCTTCTATTCCAAGGGAGTGATGAAACAGATCTGGATTTTAATGACTCCTCTTATCAAAGAATTGATCTGATCTTGGTTCAAATGTTGGACATTAATCTCAACGAGATTCAGATACATTGAGAAGATTAGATCTACGGTCTTGATTTAATCAAGCATCTATGAGAGGTCCCTGAGATTTGTATTTGAGATGCGATCTCAATATCCAAGTCACTATAGGTGGAACGTACAATCAACCTGTCCTTATCTTCAAGTATCTGCCGAGAAAGCACATTATTCTTGAAAGAGTTCAAAAATAATTCCATTGTTAAATTATATCCAAGCATTGAGATATTGATAATTAAATATAATTTAATTATTATGAATAATGTGAATATGATTCATATAATTTAAATACATGAGAGTAATGATCCAAGATCATTAAATGTGATTTAATTATCAAGTATATGAATAATGTGGATAGTGGTATCCACATAATTTATATATATTATAAATGTGATTTATATAATATATTAGAGAGAGCTTGTTGTAAATCGTATCTACAAATTAAATGTTGATGTGAATTGGATTCACATTGGAAATTAATTGGAAATACAATTTACATTTTATTTTGGGTTGCGAATATGATTCATATTTATTTAATGATGTTAGAAAATAGGAAGCGGAAGCGAAAACATGGAAAAGATAAATATCAAAGAAGAACAACGGGATTTTACGTGGAACCCTACTCCGTGAGGAGCGGAAAGAAACCACGGGAGAAGCCCTCAAAGGGGCAGATATTTTATTGAACTTTCTCAATGAGTACATGAGGTGTGAGGATCCTTATATAGATACTCAAGGGAGAATATTCTATAGGATATTCTCTATAGAATATTCTCTTGACAAATAGCCACACAGAATATTCTCTAACACTTTCCTCAAGCTGGAGCTGAGAAAGCTGCAGCTTGCAACAAAAAGAAAGTGTACAACACATCTTCACACGATTCATCACAATAAGAATGCAAGTCCGATGTTGGTAGAAGACCTCGCACGAGGACGGGTCTGCGGCTTTCATGTCATCGGAACGTATCTCTATCATGCATGTAGAACCGCTGCGATATCAGGTCACCGGAACATATCTCTGTCGTGCCTTGAGAAGAATCGCTGCAGAAGAAGTCCAGCGCGGGAACTGATCAGGTCGTAAAAGAAGAAGTATACGCCTCGACGAAGAAGTTGATGCTCGGTGAAGACGGATGATCTCGTAGAAATCTGGAGTGTCTGTCTGTCAGTCGTGGATGCACAAAATTCCTGAAGAATATGTCATTTCTGACTCTCCCTTTCTTCCATACTTGATAGAATAAAGATCATGAAACATCAAGTTGGGAGAAACAAAACATGCAATTTTTTTGTGCTTTAATTATTTTTTTGCACAATTTTTTTGCTTAGCTGTTCCTCTCTCTCTCTCTCTCTCTCTTTTTGAAACCATTTTTTTACGGCTTGCCTTGCAGCACATTTTTTTCCGGCTAATTTCCAAAATGTTTTTTTTATACCATGACATTTTTTTCCATAAGCCGTTCACTTTTTTTTATTTACATCTTTTCATTTTCAACCCACTGTTGGGCTTTTTACGGTTTTTTTATACCCAACTCTTCCCCCCCTTTTTTTGCAGCCCACTGTTGGGCTCTCAACCTTTTTTTTAACTCAGATAGGTCAACCCACTTGGGCTGTCAACCAAATAAACCTTTTTTTTAAACATGTGACTGGGCTCTTTTAGGGTTCCCAATCGTGGGAACCCCTTTTCCCTGTGCCGCCAAAGAGGAGGGAGCCCGACCTGCTCGTTGCCTTGGAGACTGGAGATCACTCGCCGCTCGAAGGATGTCATCGCCAAAAGGGGGGCTTCTTCACCACCCGCTGCTGCTGGGCTTCTTCACCGTTGTTGATGGGAGTTGCGCCTGGATGTTGCGCTCGCGAGGAGTCGCGGGCTTATATCGCACCGCATGGAGGTCGGAATCGCCGCATGCGATGTGCCGCCTCCAGCACCTGCTGGAGAAGATGGTGAAGGGCGCCGCTGCCTCACGAGTTGTGACGGAAAATGGGAGATCGCCCACGCAGGGGGGTACGCGCGTAGGCGTAGATGATCCAATTACCTGCGCCTGTAGCAGGTGCGTCGCCTGGACAGTCCTGGCGTGATGGAGATAGGGCTCCGCCTGGGAGACCATGGTGCTGGATCGGTGCCTGGAACTGCTCGCGATGGTGCCAGGAGGATGGGAGAACGCCTCCAGTGCACTTGGAAGTCGGAGGGGGTGCCTGTGATACACTAGATGCACTGGAGCCGCATGTGCAACGAGTTGATGGAGCGCGAGATCTTCAAGATGGAGCTTCATCGTCGGTCGTGTGCGGCTGGGAACTGTGCCACTGTATGCGGCTGGAATCTGGAGGCGAGGGCGCCGCAATTCGTTGATTCAATTTGAACAGGAACCTCTAGGGTTTAAACAAAACCTTAGAACTTAAACTTTGAACATGAAAAGATCTTAAAAAATAAAATCACCAAACTCGAATCTCGAACAAATGGAAAACTATTTCCGCAAGAATCGAACCCGCTCTGATGCCATGTTAGAAATTAGGAAGCGGAAGCGAAAACATGGAAAAGATAAATATCAAAGAAGAACAACGGGATTTTACGTGGAACCCTACTCCGTGAGGAGCGGGATGAAACCACGGGAGAAGCCCTCAAAGGGACGAATATTTTATTGAACTTTCTCAATGAGTCTGCCACACAAAAGACCATGGTTCAAATCCCACTCTTGCAGTGGTTGCGTTAGGTAGTCAACGGCCAGCGTAAAAATAGTCGAATCTTTCAACATGGATTTGAGCAAGAATCCATGTAGCCGACCCTACTTATAGTGGGATAAGACTTAGTACTTTTTTTTCTCAATGAGTACAGGAGGTGTGAGGATCCTTATATAGGTGCTCAAGGGAGCATATTCTATAGGATATCTCTATAGAATATTCTCTTAACAAATAGCCACACAGAATATTCTCTAACAAATGACATGATTGCAATATTCATAAAATTAATTTGGAATTATTTTTGTGAATTAATTTATAACAAATGTTGTTGTAAATAATTAAGGGATTATGTGAGATTAATTAATCTCACATAATTGGAAGGGGAACCATCTTCCATATATGGATGGTGGACGACCACCTTGACTTGGTCAAGTGGCCGTACCCACCATATGTGGAAGGCGGGTTGCCAACTTTCTTATCTGTTGATTAATTATTTATTTAATCAAATTAAATTATATTGATATTATATCTATATTTAATTTCATTTAAATTAATTATTTGTTGTTGTAGAGATATTTGTGTTGTTCTGTATTCTATAAGTATCGTTTGCTTATTTGTATTTCTATTTTTCTGCCTTATGTAATTTACCCATAGGTCTCTCCTCTATATAAGAGAGCCTAGGGTTCTCAGAAATAAATCATCTCTTATTTTTCTTCCAACATGGTATCAGAGCGGCGGTCCTAGACCGGAGCTCCTATACCCTAACCAACCCTAGATCCCCACCCGCCCCCCCCTTCTCTCTTCGCCCGCGCCGCCGAGGCCACCCTGGCCCCTTGCCGGTCGCCATCAAGGCCTACCGCTGCCGCCAAGGCCTTCCCCTTCTTGCCGGACACCGCCATCACCGCCAGCATCGCCGCCCGGGGGCCCCACCGCCTTGCCCTTGGCGGCCTCCCGCTGAATCTCGTGGCCCCTTTGAAGAATGCCTAGGCCGCCGGCCTCTAGTGCCGTCGGTCCCTGTTGTTGACTTCCGTCTTCTTCGCGCAACTCAGATGATGGATTTGATTGCATAGGTCTACATATGCAATCAAATCCCCATATGTCATTGTAAACAAAATCTTTCTTAGTCTACATATCCTATGATCTTCATTCGGCATCATGTCAAAAAACAAAGTCGACGTACCCGCCACAGGTGCCTTCAGAGGTCTGACACCGATTGTCAAGATGGATGGGACGAACTATGAGCTCTGGACTATGCAGTTCATGAGCCTCATGAAGTCCAATGGTAAGAAACATATCCTTACCGATGATGAGCTGACGGAGAAAACATGGATTCACGCCACATGGGAGGCGGACGACGCATATGCCAAAGTCTGGTTATCTGGGACGTTGACGATAGAGATCGCCAACGACGTACTGCATCAGCCCACGGCAAAGGCAATGTGGGATATTCTAGCCGCGACATATTCTCAGGTGCGGAATGAGACCAAGATACTACAGTTGCAGCATGATATTTTTACGGTTAAACAGAATGGACGTCCTCTCCACTCACTGTACACATCCCTGCGAGGAATGTTTGAGAAGCTACATAGCTTCATGCCTTCGACAGCTACTCCCGAGAAGCAAAAGACATACAGGAATGCTACCATGGTGGGTGTATTCCTGGCTGCACTTGATCCAGAGTACGATGCTGCCCGCTCTCAAATCCTTGCTGACACCATTATTCCTCCCATGGAAGAAGCTTTCCGTCGACTTAGTCGAATCACCGTCCCGAGCTCTACTACCACCCAGACACCTTCAGCGATGGCTGCTTCCAGAGGAAGAGGTGGCTCATCTACCTTTCGTGGACGTGGTCCCCGTGGCCGTGGGGGTCAGATCCGTCAGCCCTGCACGTACTGTCACTGTCCTGGCCATTTCGAGGATACATGCTACTCTAAGGCTTCGTTTGGTTGCAGGGTTGGGCAGGGTTGGGTTGGGTTACCCCGGTGTACCCCTCCTTCCAACCCTCCCAATCCTCCTCACAGTTTACTATTCACAGGGTACCCCAACCCAACCCAACCCTACCCAACCCTGCAACCAAACGAACCCTAAGCATGGGTTTCCAGCATTGGCTCGAGTATTAGCACAAGTTGAGTAACCGGCACCTTCTTCTTTGGACCAGCGTTTCAATGATCTAGTTGCCAGACTGAGAAACATCATGCCTCCTGACACAACTCCAGGAGGCCAATCAGATGTGGCAGCCTCTGTTTCTGCCAGTACACCCGCTACAGCCAGTACGTCAGGTAGTTCTTATGCTCTCACCTCTTGTGATGGCTCTATGCTTACAGAATGGATTATGGACTCTGGAGCGACACATCACCTATGTGGGGACAAAGAGCAGCTTACTGCATATAGAGAGGTTCCTGCAGGGCGGACTGTGGTGATAGCCAATGGGACACATTCTTCGATCACAGGACAGGGGGAGATTATTTTAACTCCCTCCATGCAATTACAAAATGTATTATATGCTCCTGATTTCTCTATGAATTTACTGTCCATTAGCCAGATTACGAAGGATTTGAACTGTCGAGCCATTTTTATCCATCGTCTCTTGTTTTCAGGACATACTCACGGGCAAAGTGATTGGGGGTGGCTGTGAGCAGAATGGTCTCTATCGTCTGGTTCGTACTCCCTATGTCATCACATCACTTCACTCTACAGGATCAACCTCTCCATATACCTGACATCTCCGTTTTAGTCATCTACCTCTTCAGAAGATGTGTCATGTTTTGCCACATATTTCTCCAAGTACGTCCTTCCAGTGCGAAGCGTGTCAGTTGGGAAAGCATCATAGGTCCACTTTCCCGAGTCGTCAGAGTCGGAGCAATAGCTCTCTTTTTGAGTTAGTCCATATTGATATTTGGGGTCGCAGTCGTGTACCTAATCATCAGGGAGACATGTTTTATCTTGTTGCAGTAGATGATTTTTCTCGCTTGTCTTGGGTGTTTTTATTAAAGAATAAATCTGAAGCAGGAAATGTGATCCAAACGTTCATCAATGAAGTTCAAAATGTTTTCTCCTCTACTGTGAAAATTGTGCGTTCTGACAATGCTAAGGAGTTTTGTACTCGTACTCTTTCCTTTTTCTTTTCCTCCCGTGGTATACTTCATCAAACATCATGTGCTTACACTTCACAACAAACGGTGTTGCAGAGCAGAAACATCGTCATCTCTGGATATCACTCGGACCCTACTTATTCAGAGTCGTGCTCCACATTCTTTTTGGGGTGATGCAATTCTCACAGCTTGTTATCTAGTCAACCGCATGCCCTCGTCTGTCTTGGGTGAGAAGACTCCTTTCTCTATAGCCTTTCTTGAGAAGGAGTTGTTCTCTCTTACGCCCCATGTATTTGGCTCTGTCGCGTTTGTCCACCAGTCTGCTCCAGGTCTTGATAAGCTCTATCCCAGGGCTTTCAATTGCGTGTTTGTAGGGTACTCCAGAACTCAGAAGGGATATCATTGCTTTGATCCTGTTCGTGGAAAATATTTCGTTAGCGCCGATGTCACATTCTTTGAATCTGTGATGTTTTTCACTTCTACAGGTGACAGAATGACTACTCCCGAATCTGATACTGAGATCTACATGTCACCTCCTCCTACGAGTCAGTTATCTCTGGTACCAGTTATACAACCACCACCTCCACCACCACTTCCACCACCACCACCATCTCAGATGCCTGTGACCGTGGTTCCATCATTACCAAAATTCTATACTTGTCGTCTACCTTCTGCTCATGGTCATTGCCAGTCACCTAGCATGCCCCGGATTTGTTCTGATAACATGGTTTCTAACGATGGCTCTGGAGATGTTTCTATACAGGGATCAATGTAGGATGAGGTTCCTGACAACCTGGACGTACCTATCGCTATTAGGAAGGAGAGACGTACTTGTGCAACCTACCTGCTTGCTTCTCAGATTTCCTTTCATCGTCTTACAGGGGACTTCCAGAAATTTGCAGTTGCTCTATCTGCCGTGGAAATTCCACGGACTTACCAGGATGCATTGCGAGATAGCAGATGGCGTCTCGCTATGGAAGAGGAAATGGCCGCTTTGCAGTCCCGCGACACCTGGAGTCTAGTTTCTCCTCCTCCTGGAGCGTCTGTTGTCAGTTGCAAATGGGTGTTTATTGTTAAACACCATGCAGATGGGAGCCTTGATCGTTACAAAGCAAGGTTGATGGCACGTGGTTTTGCGCAAACCTATGGAATTTGATTACATGGACACATTCTCCCCTGTTGCTCGACATTCCACTTTGCGTGTTCTCCTTTCAGTTGCTGTGGTACGTGACTGGCCCTTATTCCAAGTTGATGTTAAGAATGCATTTTTGTATGGAGATCTGCAGGAAGAGGTCTATATGCAGCAGCCTCCGGGGTTTGCTGCTGAAGGGAGTGTCAACAGGTTTGTAGGCTCCATAAGGCAATATATGGCCTTAAACAGAGCCCTAGGGCATGGTTCCAAAAGCTTTCAGATCTGATTGAACGACAGGGGTTCAAGAGGTCAAATGCAGATCACTCCTTGTTTGTGCAAAGAACATCCAGAGGTACATTTGCTATCATGGTTTATGTTGATGATATAGTTATTACAGGAGATGATGAGCAGGGAATCAAGATGGCAAAAGATTTTCTGGGCAGTCAATTTGTGAGTAAGGACCTGGGTACCCTAAGGTATTTCTTAGGGTTGGAATTTGCTAGAAATGCACAGGGTCTTGTGGTGACCCAAAGAAAGTATGTTACAGACATGCTTGCAGAGATGGGCATGATCGGGTGTCGACCTTCTACCACTCCTATGGATCCTAGCATGAAGCTATATGATGATGATACATATGAAGTCAACAAAAGTAGATACAGAGAGATGGTGGGAAAACTTCTCTATGTTACAATCACCAGACCGAATATCGCCTTTGCAGTGAGCCGAGTGAGTCAGTTCATGGAGCAGCCTCGACAAGTACATATGGATGCTGTATACATGATATTGAGATATCTAAAGTCGTCTCCAGGTGCATGATTATTCTTCAAGAAAGGAGAAACTCTCTCTGTATCCGCATACGCTGGCGCAGACTAAGGATAAAAAATCGACTTCGGGTTTTGCAGTGTTTGTTGGCAGTACTCTTGTTTCTTGGAAAAGCAAGAAACAAACAGTTGTAGCGAGATCAAGTGCTGAATCCGAATACAGGGCTATGGCGCAAGCAAGTACATAAATGATGTGGGTTCGAGCAATATTAGTTGACTTGCATATAGAGGTTACTCTACCCATGGAGTTACATTGTGATAACTAGGCTGCTCTATTTATTGCAAACAACCTTGCGTTGAGATATCTAAAGTCGTCTCCAGGTGCATGATTATTCTTCAAGAAAGGAGAAACTCTCTCTGTATCCGCATACGCTGGCGTAGACTACAACAACAACAACAACAACAAAGCCTTTTCCCACAATTAAGTAGGGTCGGCTACATGGATTCTTCGCCTCCATTCAGATCTATTTTGGGTCAATCTCGGATTTATATCCAAAAAACTAAGATCCCTTCGTATAGTATCTTTCCAACACTTCTTGGGCCGTCCTCGCCCTCTCTTAGCCGGCTCAACATCCCAACACTCACATCTCCTAACCGGTGCATCAGTTGACCTTCTTTGCAAATGACCAAACCATCTTAAGCGGTTTTCTCGCATCTTATCCTCGATCGGAGCTACACCAACTTTCTTTCTAATTGCATCATTCCGAATCCGATCTTTACGTGTATGTCCACACATCCATCTTAGCATTTTCATTTCTGCTACAGCCATTCTCTGCACATGTATATGGTTCACAGGCCAACATTCAGAACCATAAAGCATAGCAGGTCTCACGGCTGCTTTGTAAAACTTTCCTTTAATTTTTAAAGGAATTTTCTTATCACAAAGAACAACGGAGGCTCCTCTCCACTTTAGCCAGTCTGCATTTATTCTATTAGTAACATCTCCATCAATTTCCCCATCATGTTACAAAATAGATCCCAGATATCTAAAAGAAGAATCTCTCTTCTGAATGTTATCGTCACCAATCTTCACCTCGATTCCATCACCATTGCTTCCATCAAAGGTGCATTCCATATATTCCGTCTTAGCCCTACTTATACGAAAACCTTTAGTCTCCAATGCATGTCTCCAAACCTCAAGCTTCTCATTTACTCCATCTCTAGTCTCGTCAATAAGCACAATATCATCAGCAAATAACATACACCAAGGTAACTCATCCTGAATGTGACTTGTCAACTCGTCCATAACATACGCTGGCGTAGACTAAGGATAGAAAATCGACTTCGGGTTTTGCAGTGTTTGTTGGCAGTACTCTTGTTTCTTGGAAAAGCAAGAAACAAACAGTTGTAGCGAGATCAAGTGCTGAATCCGAATACAGGGCTATGTCGCAAGCAAGTACAGAAATGATGTGGGTTCGAGCAGTATTAGTTGACTTGCATATAGAGGTTCCTCTACCCATGGAGTTACATTGTGATAACTAGGCTGCTCTATTTATTGCAAACAACCTTGCATTCTATGAGAGAACAAAATATATCAAGGTAGATTGTCATTATACCAGAGATATGATTCAGAAGGGTTTGATTTCTACTTCTCATGTTAGTTCTGGGGAGCAAACATCAAATATCCTTACCAAGCCATTACTCAGAGGACCATTCCAGAAGTGTTTGTCCAAGCTGAGCAATGATTGATATCTATGCTCCATCTTGAGGGGGAGTGTAGAGATATTTGTGTATTTCTATATTCTATAAGTATCGTTTGCTTATTTGTATTTCTGTTTTTCCGCCTTATGTAATTTACCCATAGGTCTCTCCTCTATATAAGAGAGCCTAGGGTTCTCAAAAATAAATCATCTCTTATTTTTCTTCCAACAGTTGTGTTTTTACAACAACATCATGGCCATTTAATAGAAACACAAATCAATCTTAACCATTAATTTTGTGTTTCACATGGATTGTGATCCATGGACTCCCAAAATAGTATAAAAGAAGAGGCAATCCTAGCTCTTCTTAACTTCTCTGGAAAGTCTCTATATTTCTCATTCTCATCACACACCCCATCTTTCTCTAGTGTGTCCATCCATATTCTGTGCTAGAGATAGTCCTAGTCATATTGACGTCATTGTGCTATCGGATTGACTACTCGCGGATCTCCATCTCTACTAGACTGATGCCGATAGGGGTTAGAAGAAAGGTGGAGTCTTTGATGAAGAGATTCTTCTGGTCAGATGGGAAGCAACAGGGACCAGGGATGCACCTGGTTAAATGGGAGGAGGTCACGAGGGACTGGAGGGAGGGTGGTCTTGGCATCAGGGATGTGGAATGTATGAATAGGGCATTCATTGCCAAGTAGGTGATCCGCATCTGGGTTCTGTCTTCTTCGCTGGCTGCTAGATTGGTAAGGAGGATCTATGGAGTTAAATGTGAACTGATGGCTAAAAGAATGCGATATGAATCCCCGCTTTGGGTCGGGATCCGGGAGATTCTACCATTATTGATGACGTGTCTCAGACCGAAGTTGGGAGATGGTCTCCTTTTTCAATTCTGGCAAGATGACTGGACGGGAGAGGGCACTTTGGAGGGCAGATACCCATTCCTGTTCCCGCTAGCGGTTATGAAAGAAGCCACGCTCTCACAGATCGCGGTGGAGGGAACTTGGGCGCTGCTCTTTCTGCCCGATCTATCTAATCAACGTTTGGAGGATTACTTAAGCATGTTGGCGGAGCTCCCGCCGTCAGGTGATTTCTCGCATGGTCGTGATCATTTTCAGTGGATGGATAACAAGTTCTCGGTGAGAGAGTCTACAGAGAACTGAGTCACGGGCTGAGATCCAAGATGGAGATCTGTGTCAGGACATGAAAATCGTGTGGGCGGTGAAGATCCCGAATAGAATGAAGATCTTCCTATGGTGCATGAGACATGGCCGGCTATGTGACAAGGCGAGGAGGGGACGACTGTTCGGTTTGGAGGACACCCGGTGCGATAAATGCGGGGAAGCGGATGAGGATTCAGATCATATCTTCTTTAACTGCCCGGACTTTCAACGTGTCTTGGGAGAGGTGGGAATGGCTAGGGTGGTAAGCGAGGCGTCATCGGTCTTTTGGCCGTCCATCCGGGCGATGGGTGCTAACTCTACGGACGATTGCTCGAAGGCCTTCGCGGCTCTCTGGGCCATCTGGTTGGGGCCGAAAGATTTGATATTCAACAATCAGAGGTTTTACTTTGAAAACGTGGTGGCTCACTGTAATGTGTTGTACAATTTCTGGCTCCTGCGTTAATGTTCGGCCTTGTACTATAACTTTTTATTAATGAATTTCCCTTGGTGGTGACCCCCAAAAGGGGGTTCACCCGTACTTTTACTAAAAAAATCTTCTTCGGTGCTTCTTGTTTGTAAAGAAGACGTTTGATTTCGTGCGATGAAACCAGGAACTCCAATGCTTGAATCTTCACTTTAGATTGTGAGAAGCCCGCGTCTCATCAACACACTCGCAAGCGTCTCCTCCGTCGGGTCGGACATGAGGCAGGAGGTCTTTTCGCTTAGAGACTACGATCGCAACCACGCTTCAAGAGGCAAACCTACATCTTGCTTATGGTTTGATGAAACGATCCGAGAAATGTTCTTGGATCATGTGGTTTCATCATTTTATTTTTTTTAAATTCCGTTGCACCGAGCAACTAGTGCGACTGGTGAGCAATGGATGCGAGAGGTTGCGGGAGCTATGAGGGCGGTGCGAGAGGTAGCGGGAGCTACGAGGGCGGTGCTGGGTCTCGGGCGTGCGATGACGGTTCGCGGGCGGCCGACGTGGGATCTTCTGACGAGGTTCTCCGGGATGCTTTGCTCTTCGGGGGGGTCCTCGATGCTCACTCGAAGGATACGTTTGAAGGCTCGAAGGTGGTGCTCGAGGGTTCGGAGGTTCTCGTCGAAGGCGCGAAGGTTGCGGGGAACGGTGCGGTGGTCTCGGCTGGTGCTTCGAAGGGCAAGGCCGTCGTCTTTCTCCATGGGGGTTCTGCGACCATGGAGCACGATGCAGCTGGCATTTGGAAGTCGGTCTCTCATAAGAAGGCAGGTAAACGTTGCTTCTGGTGTGGGGAGCAGGGTCATCTTGCTTCTGCATGCCCTCAGCCTCCTCGTTGCTTTGCATGCGGGGATACGGGGCATCGTCGTGCCTCCTGCGGTTGGGTTCGTCAGTGCGGCTCGCTCAGGTCCGGGATTCCTTCCTTCTCGGTTCGTGCGGTGCATGATCATCTTCCTAGCCGCTTCTCCAGACGGGAGATCCAGGGGCGTTCTTACGCGCAGGTGGTGGCTCCTCGTCCTCTTCAGAATCCTTCGGTCTCCCAGGCTAACACGGCGCATTATCTTCCTATTGGGGTGGCGGCGGGGAGCGACGCGCTGTTGGGTGCAACTTCTGGCACTCTCGGCGATGCTTCGACGTCGGCCTTCTCTCTTGCTAAGGCCCTTCCCTTGGCGGCTTCGTCTTCGTCTGATGTGAACCCCTCAGGATCCGGGTACCCGTTTACGCGCAATTCGCAATATATCATTCACATTTAATCACACCAGTCGTACAAATACAGGGAAAATTTTTCGCAATGAATATATTTGCAAGTGACATTCAACATTCACATTCACAACCACAAGATAAAAGAGACAATATGGCACCAAAATTCTTTTCATTAATATTCATATCAGTTTACAACGTATACAAGGATCTTCCATTACAACATATATCCCAAATTGTGATACAAAAGAGATAACATTTATATCATTATCTGAACAAAAACTGAGACAAGTAATTCATACCGTCTAGTATAAACTCTGTCTCCAGGAAGCATGTATATACTGAGCGGCTACTGAACTGCAGGCTGTTTGCCTGCCAAACATATTAGGAAAGAAGAGGCGTCAGCCATTGCTGGTACCTCCTAAAAACTTATAAAAATAACTAGACATTTAATATGTGCAAAAGCAGGCAAGTAGAAAGGTGGTATAAGTAAAATCTACATCTACTTGCGTAAGTAAAAAGAGGTTTCGAGTTGTGTGTAATGCATTTCTAATGACTTCCCCAGAACCCGGCATTTCCCCCATATTACCTATTTATTTATATTTGAATATTCATGAGGGTATGAGTGTGAGCATATATATACCAATTGCTTCAGAGATCATGTTGGTGAATAAAAATGGAAAAGTTAAGATTGTAGAGATCTATTAATTTATTTAAATTCTTGGGTAGAGAGAATGGTCTTTTGATCATAACTTCTTCAATTCTTAACTTCAATGTTTCAGATATAGCTCCAGATGTTATAGATATAGATATGGATGATCTAGATATAGAATCGCCAAATCTGTTTGGCGAAGTAACTCAAGCGGTGAAGAAGCCTACAAATGGCTCTTCCGTCTCGCCCTCTAATTGGAAGCGCGGTCCAATAGAGGGATAGGTCTATTCCCCAACTACGCCACTGAGACGGGTGAGAGAGACTCCCTAGAAAAGTCGCTCTAGAAAAACAGCCCGACTAGTACGGGCGGACGAGCTCGTACGTAAAACTGAAAACCAAGGATCCCCCGCCTGGGTATCCTAAAAGACAGGGTCAACGGAACTGGTCTATAGTCAGGATCCCAACGAGGCGTAAAAACACTGCGAGCTCGCGTAAAACCGTGTAAAAGACTGGGATCCTAGACCCGCGCATTAAGCGGCCGCTGCCCTAACTGGGCTTCCTTTCCTCCGCCCAGTTGAGGGTCACCGCCCCCTCGCACGGTCAAGTGTAAGATGCACCATGACCGGCACAAATATCTGAAATTATAAATTTTCCAGTATCCAGACATATTGAGTTGAGAGATGGTGAATTACCAATATTGATGTACATTGATGCCATGACTACTACAACAGATGATAGATAAAGATTGTTAAACTCACATGGTTGGTTGATGATAAGCTAATTATGTAATGTTTGGGAAAGTCCCACACAAACCTAAGAAGGCTTTAGTGATAACGGAAGAAACCAATATTAGATATTACATCTTGTATTGACTATGATTATTCTGTAATACACAACCATCTTCTCCCGTGTTACACCGTCACTAAACCTTAATTCCAGTTGATCCTTTATATTGATGAGTATATAATAAAACCTACGAAATCAAATCTTGTAGCAAACAACCATATGGATCCTTAGTTCCAATCTCGTTAGAGATTTACATATATCAATGATTCTTTTCATTTTAGAGTCATAACAAATGATGGATGGAAAGATAGTTTTCCATAACATGTTTTGAGTAAGGTTTTATGTTCTACTCCTTTTAATGACCTCACGACCCTAATTGTTTTTTTTTTTTTATAATCTTAGCTGATCTCTTAATGGATGATGTCATTCGGTCATTCCAACATTGCTACCAGATAGCATTGCAAATATATATATATATATATATATATTTATATATATATACACGTTAACTTGGAGATGCTTACATGATTTCCAGCAAATAAGCTATTAAACCCCACTAAACAACAAAAACTAAATTTAGTCAGCTCTTCATGGCAGCGTCCATAGGGGTCATTCATATTAGGGGAAGTTTGGCTGGTGAGTCATGGAATAAATTTTGATGAATGAAGTAGATAAAAGTGCCTGGTTAGATAAGTTTTGTGCTCTTAAGTAATAGGAGGCTCGGATGGATGGCAAACATCTTGAGGTAAAAAGGACGGTAGATGAGTTCAGAGTTAATGTCCATATAGCCCTCTAAATGTAATAGAGTAATAGGCATTGAACCTCCATTCTTCAACAGATCGTTTTATTCCACTAACTAGACTGTTATACCTTGATTTCAAGAAATGTTCCACTAAATTATGAATCATAGAAGTTCCATAATTATGCAACATCTCTGCACATCAAGCAGTATCCCTCCTAGTCTTAACTTCTAATAAAATAGATAATGCTGGGTGTAGTAACAGATAAAGATCATACCCATAAATAACTTATGGAGAACAATTGTATCCACAAATTGAAACATCTTGGATTCTTTAAAGGAAGGTGGCGATGAGAATAAACATAACTTTTACCTTCATTTTATTTAAATAGGATATCCATTGTTCTTATGGAGATTCTAATTTTTTTATATTTTCATTTCAGAACAATTAATGAAATAAGATTTAAGATTCTACAATATTACAACTATGTCAAAACAGTAAGATTGTTCATGTATTAGTTGTATGCAAAGCTAAATTTTTTTTTTCATGCATGGCAGCAAGGAGATGGGAAAAGGGATTATACAACTTTTGGGTTTCAAATTTTGAGCTCTAAAACTGATCCTATTTCAGATCTAAATACAGTCCCTTTTTTTTTTTACACTGCATGCAAAGGCCCAAATTTGAACTTTTTAAATCAGACATGAAGAGCTTCAGAAATTTTGATCTGAGTTTGGAATCATATGGTGTAAAAACACACATATGACAACAAAGAATGAGAAGGGATTGTACACATGTATGGCAGCAAAAGAATGGGCTGGGATGGTACCTAATTTCAAGTTTGAGACCTGGTTTGAACTCCAATCTGCTACATGCAGGGTTGATCAACAACAAGGAGCTTTGATCTGCTAGAAAGGAGCAGCTACTGCTTCTCACTTGGAGCTCCAGAAGCAGTAGGACAGCAGCTTTTTGTTGCAGAAATTGGCTAAACCAAGATGCTCCAGGAATATGCTTCTGATTTGTAGCAACATGCAGCTGATCTTCAAAATATTGGAAAGGAGAGGAGCAGATTTTTGTGGAATTTGGCTCCTACGGTTAAAGCATGTGGTTGAAAAGAGGAGAATATAAGGTGAAGATAGGAAGGAGAGGGGACTTTTGGGTTGATATTTATAAAGGGATGGCTGTGACCTTATTTGGACAAGTGGAAGTAGAAACCATCCAAGTGGGAGGAAAGAAAATATCCAAGTGGCTGGAAAGATTGGCCATTGGTATTGTACTTATTTTTTTTTAAAAAAAACGAGCAGACAGTCTGAGCCTGTTATTTATTATTTTTTTTAAACAAAAATTTTCTTCTTATTTGACACACTTAAAGTTGACCGTACACGAACATCGGACCTCGGATTTCGACGCACCATATCTCAAATTGATCGTCTCAAAATGACGGTCAATATGAGTATAATATTGATATACTTTCGGTTGGGTTTTGAATATCCGAAATTTTCGGATACGGTTTTTGTTTAAGACTAAATTTTGCGATTTAAAAATATCATATGACCTCCGATTGACGAACGGTCGATTCCGTTGGTCTCGTATCGTCAAATCGGATTTAGTGATGGTCTCGGTTTATTTCGCGGTTTCCGAATTTGCATCGCGGCTTTTCGCGGCACGAATTACAAAGTGACCGATTTTGGCCGATTTCGTCCGAACGACTTTTGATTCATGATCAATTGGTCGTTTTAGGTTGTTTAGTATTGATCGATAACGTTTTTGGGTTCATTAGACCCAAAATCGGACGACTTCAGGTTTGATTGGAAACCGGATGCTACAAATATAAAAACCTCAAAGGGAGTCTCGTCCTCGAGACTCGAGTTAAGGCTATTCGGTGACTTGTTTGAATTTCATATGTCCATAAAAACCTCAAAGGGTTTTGAACCCATAAAAACCTCAAAGGGAAAACAAGCCATATATTTATATTGTATCTAATTACAAAAGCTTGTTTTGACGATTACATCAGAATAAATGCGGGTATCGTGCCCGCATGTCGGCTTCAGTCTCCCATGTCGCTTCCTTGACGCCGTGTCGGTGCCACAAAACTTTGACCAATGAAATCTCCTTGTTGCGAAGCTTCTTCTCAGCGCGATCAAGTATCCGGACTGGCTTCTCCTCATAAGTCAGATCTGGCTCTACGTCAAGATTCTCGTAACTGATGACGTGCCGAGGGTCGTGGACATATTTCCTCAGATTGGATATGTGGAAAACATCATGAATAGCTGAAAGATGTGGAGGAAGGGCTACTCGATAAGCAACCTTCCCCACTCGAGCAAGAATCTCGAACGGTCCAACATATCGCGGCGCCAACTTGCCACGAACACCGAATCTCTGTACTCCCTTCATGGGAGATACTCGTAAAAATACCCAATCTCCGACCTATAATTTATAGGAATGTCATTAGTATGAGATTAATTTGGACATATATTTATTTCAGATGAAGAAGAAATAATTAGATTACCTGGAACTCTAAGTCTCTTCTCCGACGATCGGCATAGCTCTTCTGGCGGCTCTGTGCCGTAAGAAGCCTCCGTCTCACAAGATCAACAGCTCTCGCAGTCTCCTCCAGGAGATCTACGGAATAGAGAGCATGATCACCTACCTCACGCCAACTGAGAGGTGTGAGGCATCTCCGCCCGTATAGGGCTTCGAATGGTGCCATGCCAATACTGGAGTGATAGCTGTTGTTGTACGTGAACTCCACTAACGGCAGATGGTCCTTCCAGGACCCTTTCCACTCCAAAGTGCAAGCACGAAGCAAATCCTCTAGTGTCTGAATGGTGCGCTCACTCTGACCGTCAGTCTGTGGATGATATGCAGAACTCATCTTCAGCTCTGTCTGTAGTGCTGACATGAACTGATGCCAATAATGAGATGTAAATCTCGAATCCCTGTCAGACACCACCTCTCGTGGTATACCATGTAGTCTGATGATGTTCTGCACATAGAGCTTGACCAATCTGGATGGAGTGTAAGTCGTGTTGACAGGTATAAAATGGGCTGACTTGGTCAACCTATCAACAACGACCCATATAGAATCATGGCCACCTGGTGTCTTCGGCAGACCCGTGACAAAATCCATAGAAATGCTCTCCCACTTCCACTCGGGAATGGGGAGAGACTGCAGTAATCCTGGTGGTCTCCTGTGCTCAGCCTTGACCATCTGACAGGTCATGCATCTGCTAACATGTAGCGCCACATCACGCTTCATTCCATCCCACCAGAAATGTCGACGCAGATCACGGTACATCTTTGTACTGCCTGGATGGATAGATAATCGTGAACTGTGTGCCTCATCGAGAATGTCTCTGCGAAGCTGCTCATCATTGGGTACAACGACCCGTCCTGCCTTCCATAAAATAGACTCCATCACAACAAAGTCGTCAAATTCGTCCTTGACGGCGCGCATGTATCTATCATGAATCCAAGGATCGGTCTTCTGGCCCTCTACAATACGATCCCAAAGGCTGCTGTATCGTGGAGGCACGACGGTAGAAATGGATGCGCTCTCCTGAGGATGCCAGTCGGTCAAAGCTGCAAGCGTATCCCACGTGTATAGCCAGTTCGCCGTACCATCAGCATGCGCTCTCCTGCTAAGTGCATCAGCTACCACGTTTCCCTTACCGGGATGGTAAGAGATCGTGCAATCATAATCCTTCAGCAATTCGAGCCATCTACGCTGCCTCATGTTCAACTCCTTCCGATCAAAGATGTACTTTAGGCTCTTGTGATCGGTGAAAATCTCGAAGTTTACCCCATATAGATAGTGGCGCCAGATCTTCAAGGCGAAGACAACTGCCGCCAACTCCAAGTCATGTGTGGGGTAGTTTCGTTCGTGCGGTCTCAACTGCCGTGATGCGTAAGCAATCACCTGTCCTCTCTGCATCAACACTGCTCCCAGACCTTCTCCAGATGCATCTGTGTAAACTGCATAGTCCTGAGTGCCTAAAGGAAGAGCAAGAATAGGCGCTGTAGTCAATCTCTCCTTCAGTGTCTGGAAGGCCTGCTCACAAGAATCGTCCCAAATAAATGGAACTCCCTTCTGCGTCAGTCGTGTCAGAGGGCGAACAATGCGTGAAAATCCGCTAACAAAGCGTCTGTAATAGCCCGCTAATCCGAGGAAGCTCCGAATCTGCGTGACAGTCTTGGGCTGCTCCCAAGACATAACTGCATCTATCTTTGCAGGATCAACTGCAATGCCTGCTCCAGAAATGATGTGCCCCAAAAATGAGACCTGGGATAACCAGAACTCGCACTTGCTCAACTTGGCATATAGCTTGTGCTCCCTCAATGTATCCAAAACAATTCGTAGATCATTCGCATGATCCCATTCATTCCGTGAATAGATAAGCACATCATCGATAAACACCACTACAAACTTGTCCAAGTATGGACGGAAGATACGGTTCATCATATCCATGAAAGCCGCAGGTGCATTGGTGAGCCCAAACGGCATCACCACAAACTCGTAGTGTCCATAGCGAGTCCTGAAGGCTGTCTTCGGAATATCTGACTCGCGAATCCTCAGTTGATGGTAGCCTGAGCGAAGATCGATCTTCGAGAAAACCGAAGATCCCTGGAGCTGGTCAAACAAATCATCGATGCGTGGCAAAGGGTAACGGTTCTTCACCGTTCTCTTGTTCAACTGCCTGTAATCGATGCATAGTCTCATGGATCCATCCTTCTTCTTGACAAATAGGACCGGAGCACCCCAAGGTGAAGTGCTCGGCCTCACGAATCCCATATCAAGCAACTCCTGCAACTGCACCTTCAGCTCCCTCAACTCGGCTGGTGCCATGCGATATGGTGCCATAGAGATCGGCTGTGTATCTGGTAGCAATGTGATCTCGAACTCGATCTCTCTCTCAGGAGGTAGCCCTGGTAGCTCATCAGGAAATACGTCAGGGTATTCAGATACTACTCGGATATCCTGTATCATCGGCTCCTGATCAGACACCTCCCGAACAAAAGCAAGATATGAATCGCAACCCTGCTCAACAAGTCGCTGGGCTCGCAACACTGAAATGTACTCCATGGTGGAGTCATGTATAGTACCCTCAAAGGTGAACTCGGGTATATCAGGAATCTTGAAGACAACCGTCTTCCTAAAGCAATCAACTAGTGCATGATGAGTAGATAGCCAATCCATGCCCAAAATCAAATCGAACTCATCAAGCTGCAGAAGTAGACAATCTGCGATCATCTCATGACCGCCAATCAGTACGGGCAAGTGCCTGACTATCAGAGATATGACAAATAACTGGCCACCTGGCCCTCGGATGTGATATGGAGACGATAGCGTCTCTGCAACTCTATCTAAAGAAACAAGCAACCTCGAAGCAAGGAAAGAGTGTGTCGCGCCGGAATCGAATAAAACATGGAAAGGTCGGCCCAAGACTGAGACCATACCTTTCACCACAGTAGCCGCTGAACGTGCCTGCTCCTCAGTAACGGCATGTAACTGTCCCTGCCTGGCTGATGCAGCACTAGATCCCGCCACGCTATGCGTCTGTCTCTGCTGCTGTCGCCTAAAATTGGAGTTCCTACCACGGAAACTCCCTGAACGCTGTGTCTGAGGCTGTGACTGTGAAGGCTGTGGTTGTGGCTGGGGCTCGCCAGAAGCCTGTGGGCACTGTGCTCGGTAATGTCCCCACTCGTGACATCGATAGCATCTGACTGGCCTGGTAGGTGGAGTAGCTGTGCCTGTGTTCCGTGCTGGTCCTGCAGGTGGTCTATCTGCTCGCTGCGACCCAGATGGTCGAGCGGACTCTGTGCCACGTCCGGCAAGTGCTCCTCCTAGAGTAGTCGATGGAGAAGAGCGAGCACTGCCAGAGAATGTCGAACCTGTAGGTCGGAACCGTCTGTCTGACCTCTGCTGCTGAAACGGTCGACGTATCGGTCCAAAGGATCGTCGCGGTCTAGGTGCTGCTCCAGACGAGCTCCCGAAACGTCTCCCCCTGATGTCCTCAAACTTCTCCGCAGCATCGGTAGCCTCGGAGATAGAAGTGATGTGTAGTCCTGCCAGCTTCTCCTGCACCTCCTCTCGCATGCCGCCAATGAACTTTTCCAGATTCTCCTCTGGAAATGCGCCAGCTGCTCGTGTATGTCGTGACAGCTCTGTGTATCGGATGAAATAATCTCTGGCGGTCATCTGTCCCTGACGAAGCTCTGCAAACAGTCGGCGCTGGGACTCCTTCCACTTCGCAGAAAAGAAGTGGGCTCTGAACCTCGTCTCGAAATCGTTCCAAGTAGGCTCTCGGCCTAACTCGGACACTACGGCCTCCCACCATCGCTCGGCGAAGTCTGTCAGTGAATACTCTACGAAAGATAGCCACGTGTCTCGTGGCGCATGAATTGCCCTGAGCACCTTCATCACTCTCTTCAGCCATTGCTCAGCATCATCTGGTGAACCTGTGCCCTCGAACAGGGGTATGTTGGCCCGCTGGTAAGAAGTGAAGACCGACTGGTGCCTGTGAATGGCTGAATGCTCGTGTGTATCCTCGCCAGCAAAGTCAACAGGGTCCTGCTCCCTGTCCAAGTCTGCATTCTCCTGAGCTCCATGCTCTGGTATGTCCTCTAGTGCATCATCAGGGTGAGGCTGCTCCACCTCAACAGACTAGTGCGGATCTTGCCGTATCCCATCCTGTGATGGATGGTACGTGAAATCTGACAGATCCTCAAACCTCATCTCTATGTCTGTCTGCCTGTCGGCAATCTCGGTCTGCTGGGCCAATATCTGCTCCTGCTGGCCTCTCATAGCAGCCTGCTGCTGCTGAAGATCAGTAAGTGCGCTCAGTATGCGTGCCAGCTGATCAGAAGTATCCTGACCTGGTCGAGATGCCATGGCTCTGCATGAGAACCATAATTAGTCATAAAATGCCATAGACAGATACTATCGTAAATGCTTTTCTCTTTTTGGGATATAATATGAAAATTAATGAACTTGGTGACGTCTGTGGTTATTGAATATGAATGTCATATTTCCTTTCTCGAACTCACGACAAGTCGGAAGACTGTCGCTATTCGAGAACTTAATGCGATTGGAATTGAAATACTGCGAATGTGCGTATCGGGGTACCACTGCTCTGATACCAAACTGTGAACCCCTCAGGATCCGGGTACCCGTTTACGCGCAATTCGCAATATATCATTCACATTTAATCACACCAGTCGTACAAATACAGGGAAAATTTTTCGCAATGAATATATTTGCAAGTGACATTCGACATTCACATTCACAACCACAAGATAAAAGAGACAATATGGCACCAAAATTCTTTTCATTAATATTCATATCAGTTTACAACGTATACAAGGATCTTCCATTACAACATATATCCCAAATTGTGATACAAAAGAGATAACATTTATATCATTATCTGAACAAAAACTGAGACAAGTAATTCATACCGTCTAGTATAAACTCTGTCTCCAGGAAGCATGTATATACTGAGCGGCTACTGAACTGCAGGCTGTTTGCCTGCCAAACATATTAGGAAAGAAGAGGCGTCAGCCATTGCTGGTACCTCCTAAAAACTTATAAAAATAACTAGACATTTAATATGTGCAAAAGCAGGCAAGTAGAAAGGTGGTATAAGTAAAATCTACATCTACTTGCGTAAGTAAAAAGAGGTTTCGAGTTGTGTGTAATGCATTTCTAATGACTTCCCCAGAACCCGGCATTTCCCCCATATTACCTATTTATTTATATTTGAATATTCATGAGGGTATGAGTGTGAGCATATATATACCAATTGCTTCAGAGATCATGTTGGTGAATAAAAATGGAAAAGTTAAGATTGTAGAGATCTATTAATTTATTTAAATTCTTGGGTAGAGAGAATGGTCTTTTGATCATAACTTCTTCAATTCTTAACTTCAATGTTTCAGATATAGCTCCAGATGTTATAGATATAGATATGGATGATCTAGATATAGAATCGCCAAATCTGTTTGGCGAAGTAACTCAAGCGGTGAAGAAGCCTACAAATGGCTCTTCCGTCTCGCCCTCTAATTGGAAGCGCGATCCAATAGAGGGATAGGTCTATTCCCCAACTACGCCACTGAGACGGGTGAGAGAGACTCCCTAGAAAAGTCGCTCTAGAAAAACAGCCCGACTAGTACGGGCGGACGAGCTCGTACGTAAAACTGAAAACCAAGGATCCCCCGCCTGGGTATCCTAAAAGACAGGGTCAACGGAACTGGTCTATAGTCAGGATCCCAACGAGGCGTAAAAACACCGCGAGCTCGCGTAAAACCGTGTAAAAGACTGGGATCCTAGACCCGCGCATTAAGCGGCCGCTGCCCTAACTGGGCTTCCTTTCCTCCGCCCAGTTGAGGGTCACCGCCCCCTCGCACGGTCAAGTGTAAGATGCACCATGACCGGCACAAATATCTGAAATTATAAATTTTCCAGTATCCAGACATATTGAGTTGAGAGATGGTGAATTACCAATATTGATGTACATTGATGCGATGACTACTACAACAGATGATAGATAAAGATTGTTAAACTCACATGGTTGGTTGATGATAAGCTAATTATGTAATGTTTGGGAAAGTCCCACACAAACCTAAGAAGGCTTTAGTGATAACGGAAGAAACCAATATTAGATATTACATCTTGTATTGACTATGATTATTCTGTAATACACAACCATCTTCTCCCGTGTTACACCGTCACTAAACCTTAATTCCAGTTGATCCTTTATATTGATGAGTATATAATAAAACCTACGAAATCAAATCTTGTAGCAAACAACCATATGGATCCTTAGTTCCAATCTCGTTAGAGATTTACATATATCAATGATTCTTTTCATTTTAGAGTCATAACAAATGATGGATGGTAAGATAGTTTTCCATAACATGTTTTGAGTAAGGTTTTATGTTCTACTCCTTTTAATGACCTCACGACCCTAATTTTTTTTTTTATAATCTTAGCTGATCTCTTAATGGATGATGTCATTCGGTCATTCCAACATTGCTACCAGATAGCATTGCAAATATATATATATATATATTTATATATATATACACGTTAACTTGGAGATGCTTACATGATTTCCAGCAAATAAGCTATTAAACCCCACTAAACAAAAAAAACTAAATTTAGTCAGCTCTTCATGGCAGCGTCCATAGGGGTCATTCATATTAGAGGAAGTTTGGCTGGTGAGTCATGGAATAAATTTTGATGAATGAAGTAGATAAAAGTGCCTGGTTAGATAAGTTTTGTGCTCTTAAGTAATAGGAGGCTCGGATGGATGGCAAACATCTTGAGGTAAAAAGGACGGTAGATGAGTTCAGAGTTAATGTCCATATAGCCCTCTAAATGTAATAGAGTAATAGGCATTGAACCTCCATTCTTCAACAGATCGTTTTATTCCACTAACTAGACTGTTATCCCTTGATTTCAAGAAATGTTCCACTAAATTATGAATCATAGAAGTTCCATAATTATGCAACATCTCTGCACATCAAGCAGTATCCCTCCTAGTCTTAACTTCTAATAAAATAGATAATGCTGGGTGTAGTAACAGATAAAGATCATACCCATAAATAACTTATGGAGAACAATTGTATCCACAAATTGAAACATCTTGGATTCTTTAAAGGAAGGTGGCGATGAGAATAAACATAACTTTTACCTTCATTTTATTTAAATAGGATATCCATTGTTCTTATGGAGATTCTAATTTTTTTATATTTTCATTTCAGAACAATTAATGAAATAAGATTTAAGATTCTACAATATTACAACTATGTCAAAACAGTAAGATTGTTCATGTATTAGTTGTATGCAAAGCTAAATTTTTTTTTTCATGCATGGCAGCAAGGAGATGGGAAAAGGGATTATACAACTTTTGGGTTTCAAATTTTGAGCTCTAAAACTGATCCTATTTCAGATCTAAATACAGTCCCTTTTTTTTTACACTGCATGCAAAGGCCCAAATTTGAACTTTTTAAATCAGACATGAAGAGCTTCAGAAATTTTGATCTGAGTTTGGAATCATATGGTGTAAAAACACACATATGACAACAAAGAATGAGAAGGGATTGTACACATGTATGGCAGCAAAAGAATGGGCTGGGATGGTACCTAATTTCAAGTTTGAGACCTGGTTTGAACTCCAATCTGCTACATGCAGGGTTGATCAACAACAAGGAGCTTTGATCTGCTAGAAAGGAGCAGCTACTGCTTCTCACTTGGAGCTCCAGAAGCAGTAGGACAGCAGCTTTTTGTTGCAGAAATTGGCTAAACCAAGATGCTCCAGGAATATGCTTCTGATTTGTAGCAACATGCAACTGATCTTCAAAATATTGGAAAGGAGAGGAGCAGATTTTTGTGGAATTTGGCTCCTACGGTTAAAGCATGTGGTTGAAAAGAGGAGAATATAAGGTGAAGATAGGAAGGAGAGGGGACTTTTGGGTTGATATTTATAAAGGGATGGCTGTGACCTTATTTGGACAAGTGGAAGTAGAAACCATCCAAGTGGGAGGAAAGAAAATATCCAAGTGGCTGGAAAGATTGGCCATTGGTATTGTACTTATTTTTTTTTAAAAAAAAACGAGCAGACAGTCTGAGCCTGTTATTTATTATTTTTTTTAAACAAAAATTTTCTTCTTATTTGACACACTTAAAGTTGACCGTACACGAACATCGGACCTCGGATTTCGACGCACCATATCTCAAATTGATCGTCTCAAAATGACGGTCAATATGAGTATAATATTGATATACTTTCGGTTGGGTTTTGAATATCCGAAATTTTCGGATACGGTTTTTGTTTAAGACTAAATTTTGCGATTTAAAAATATCATATGACCTCCGATTGACGAACGGTCGATTCCGTTGGTCTCGTATCGTCAAATCGGATCTAGTAATGGTCTCGGTTTATTTCGCGGTTTCCGAATTTGCGTCGCGGCTTTTCGCGGCACGAATTACAAAGTGACCGATTTTTGGCCGATTTCGTCCGAACGACTTTTGATTCATGATCAATTGGTCGTTTTAGGTTGTTTAGTATTGATCGATAACGTTTTTGGGTTCATTAGACCCAAAATCGGACGACTTCAGGTTTGATTGGAAACCAGATGCTACATCTGAGGGCCGTGGTTCGTCTCGCTTGGTGCTTATAGGGGTCTCTCGTCACCCCGTCGTCGGTTGGGAGGCGGTGAAGAAGCATGTTCTTGGTGCTCTGGGTCCCTCGTTTCTTGGGGACTTCTGCGTTCTGGACGCCTCCCACTGTTGCCTGCGCGGTCTCTCTCCTCAGCTTCGGGACTTCATGCTGTCTCATGGTTCTAACGATGTGGTTTACTGGCGTCCACCCCGTGTGGCGGATGGAGCTTCGTCCTCGACCGAGGTTTGCATGGCCTCCATTACAGGTGTTCCGTTTCTTTCAAGATCTATCCCTGTTCTCAACAAGGTTTTCCACCGGTGGGGATCTATTCTCTCCATCTTCGACGACGGCCTCTCCCCGTTGGCCGACTGGCAGTCCTTGAAGGTCTTGTTCGAATGCAGCCCGGCCTTCCTCCGCGAGACGAGTGGGCGCTCCGTCTTTGGGTCTCTCAAGATTGGTACTTGGAGGTTTAAGCCTTGTCTTACTGTTATCCCTCCTCCTTCCTCGGATTCTGATGCTCAGTCCTTGAGTGGCGACTGGCAACTTCCTGCTTCGCCGGCCGGCGACGCTCCGGTTCACTTTGACGCTTCGTCTACGCCGCCTCACGTGGCACGGGACGTTTCATCTCCTTCTTGCCACGTGGCGGGTTCGGTGGTTATTCCCGAAGTGGCGCCTTGCTCTCATGATGTGGTGGGCTTTTCCGGGACGCCCCTTCAGGTCCCGCTTCTGACACTCGAATCTTCTGATATCCCTGGCGTGGGGGGGTTCGAGAACGATTCGTCTTCTGCTTCAATTCGGTTCGGTTCGGCCCCTGCTTTGCGGTTTGGCTCTTCAGATCCTTCCGCGGATCCTTCATGTTGACGCATATAGATTAACTGTACCTCTTGGTTATTTTATTTTTCTGTTATCCTCTTTATGTAATTTACCCATAGGCTACTCTCCTATATAAGAGAGCCTAGGGCTTATGGAATAGAACAAGTCATTTGGTTTTTCCCAACATGGTATCAGAGCGACGGTCCTAGACCGGAGTTCTCGAAACCCTAACCCTAGCCCACCCCACCCGCCGGCCTCTCTCTCTCCTCTCTCTCTACTCGGCGCCGCCCACCTCCAATCGCCTGCGGCGGTCTTCTTCTCCGATCGCCTGCGCGCACTCCAGCCCTAGTATCGCATCGCCTGTGCGCATCTGTGCGCGCGTGTGCGCACTCCAGCCCTCCAGCCTTGCGCCTGCGCGCACTCCAGCCCTGCATCTGTGCGCATCTGTGCACATCGGCCCGCGAGATCCGTGCGCATTGCATCAGCGCACCGCATAGCGCATCGCGTGCACATCTGTGCGTCTCTTCGTCCCAGCTGCACACGTGAGTAGCGTGTTTTTGCCGCCCCTGCGCGTGAACTCTGTGCGTGCGTCCAGACCACAGTTTGCGTCATTGTGATTGATTGCGCGTGTCCAGACCGTAGCGCGCACATATTCATGGGGATAGTTGCTTGACGTCTACACATGCAACTAATCCCGTCTATGTCATTGTAGACAAATATTATCTTCTGTCAGTCGCTCCAGTCTTCCGTCTCCAGTATGTCAGAAAGCAAGGCAGATATCCCGTCTATTGGCGCATTTCGTGGTCCAGCGCCCATTGTCAAGATGGATGGTACGAACTATGAACTGTGGGCAATGCAGTTCATGAGTATGATGAAGTCTACAGGTAAGAAGCACATTCTTACCGAACCTGAGCCTGCAGAGAAGACTGGAGTCCATGCCTCATGGGAGGCAGATGATGCATATGCCAAGGTCTGGCTATCTGGCACATTGGCTATCGAAATTGCCAATGACATTCTACATCAACCCACAACCAAAGACATGTGGGATATCCTGGCGGCGACATATTCTCAGGCAAAGAACGAAACGAAGATCCTGCAACTGCAACATGATATATTCACAATAAAGCAGAATGGCCGTCCTTTACATTCTCTCTACACATCACTGAGAGGGATGTTCGAGAAGCTCTATAGCTTCATGCCTCTTACCGCCACGCCAGAACAGCAGAAGACATACAGGAATGCGACGATGGTGGGTGTGTTTCTCGCTGCACTCGATCCAGAGTATGAGGCAGCACGGTCTCAGATTTTGGCAGACTCGACTATTCCTCCCATGGAGGAAGCCTTTCACAGATTGAGTAGGATCACAGTACCTTCAGCAGTTGCGAGTCAGAATTCCTCAGCCATGGCGGCAAACAGAGGCCGCGGATTTCATCAACAGGGCCGTGGACGTGGACCTCGTGGAAGGGGTGGCCGTACTAGGCCAACATGCACATATTGCCACCGAGTCGAACATAATGAAGACACATGCTATTCGAAGCACGGATTCCCTGCATCTGCACGAGCCGCTGAGCAGATAGAGCCACCATCTGCTGCTACCTTGGATCAACAATTTGATGATCTAGTTGCCCGCCTCAGGGGCATCATCCCACCATCTGGTCCAGCACCGACTACAGAGAGTCATACTGATGCTGCTGCTTCTGCCTCTGCATCTACTAGTACTTCAGGTAGTACACTTGCACTCCACAATAGTAGATCTGATACATTGCCATGGATCATGGACTCGGGCGCTACACATCATCTATGTGGCGACCAGAGTCTACTTACAGGATACACTCAGATCCCTCCAGGACGGACAGTAGTGATTGCTAATGGCACGCATTCCCCTATCACGGGTCAGGGGGAGATTAGATTGACATCTTCTATGCAGCTTAAGAATGTCCTACATGCACCGCATTTTTCTATGAATCTGTTGTCAATTAGTCAGATTACGAAGGATCTCCATTGTCGAGCTATTTTTGATCCATCTTCTTTGATTTTTCAAGACATCCGTACGAGCAACGTGATTGGTCATGGCTATGAGCAAGGAGGCCTTTACCGTCTGAACCAGACCCCCTTTGCCGGAACCACATCTTCTCCTGCTGGACAAGTATCTCCTCTCCTTTGGCATCTGCGTTTTGGTCATTTACCGCTTCAGAAGTTGTGTCGAGTTCTACCCTATGGTCTCTCTCACACACCTATCCAGTGTGAGGCATGTCAGTTGGGAAAGCATCCCAGGTCGTCCTTTCCCAGTCGTCCAGGTCGGAGTAGTAACTCCAAATTTGAGTTGTTTCATATAGATGTCTGGGGTCCGAGTCGTGTTCCTGATCATCAGGGACACAGGTTTTATATTGTCTTTGTGGATGATTTCTCGAGAGTGTCATGGGTGTTTCTTATGAAAAATAAATCTGATGCAGGAAATATTATTATCCATTTTCTCAATGAAATTCAGAATGTTTTCTCCACATCTGTCAAACTTGTAAGAAGTGATAATGCTTTAGAGTTATGCACCCACACTTTGGCCAATTACTACTCCTCAAAAGGGATTATTCACCAAACCTCTTGTGCACATACACCTCAACAAAATGGGATTGCTGAAAGAAAACACCGTCACCTTCTTGATGTCACAAGATCCCTTCTTATACAGAGTAATGCTCCCTACTCCTACTGGGGTGATGCAGTTCTTACTGCATGTTACCTAATCAACCGTATGCCCTCATCTATCTTGAATGAACAGATTCCCTTTTCACTCATTTATCCAGACAAGGATTTGTTCGTTCTTACTCCTCGTGTGTTTGGGTCAGTCGCATTCGTCCATCAGTTGTCGCCTGGTACTGACAAGCTCTCTCCTAGGGCTGTCAAGTGTGTCTTTGTGGGGTACTCCAGAACTCAAAAGGAGTACAAGTGTTTTGATCCTGTGCGTCGGCAGTATATGATCAGTGCAGATGTTACATTTTTTGAATCTGTTATGTACTTTTCAGCATCTGGAGACATGCAGCTACCACCTATATCTCCTGATGCCGTATTAATGGCACCACCACCACCATTGCCACAAACAACACCACCGCCACCACCACCGCCACCGCCACCACCACCGCCACCACCACCGCCACCGCTAGTATCCCCACTACCATTCCATTACACCCGCAGGCCTCCTCCAGCTCATGGTCCTGACCCGTCAACTAGCTCGCCTATGGTATGTAATGAAAATATTAATGTTGATGGATCTGACGACATTTCTCAGCAGGATGTATTGCAGGAGCATGGTGAGAATACAGATGATTTGGATGTTCCAATTGCTCTACGCAAGCCGAAGAGAAGCTATGCCAAATATCCATTATCAGCAGCTGTGTCTTTTGAGAGGCTATCTGGAGACTTCAGGACGTTTGCATTGGCACTTTCAGCTACAGACATTCCACGGAATCATCATGATGCTTTGCAGGATGCTAGATGGCGGCTAGCAATGGAAGAAGAAATGGCGGCACTTCAATCCAGAGGAACCTGGAGTTTGGTTCCTGTTGGGAAACGTGAATGAGATGTTTATTCCATAGCCCTAGGCTCTCTTATATAGGAGAGTAGCCTATGGGTAAATTACATAAAGAGGATAACAAGAAAATAAAATAGCAAAAAGATAAAAAGATACAATAACTAAATATGCGTCAACACTCCCCCTCAAGATGGAGCATAGATGTCAATCATGCTCAGCTTGGAAGCACACTTCTGAAACGGGCCACGTAACAATGCCTTGGTGAATATATCTGCAGTCTGGTTCTCTGAAGTAACATGGGATGTGGTGATGAATCCTTTCTGAATCATATCACGTATGAAGTGGCAATCCACCTCAATATGCTTGGTCCGTTCATGGAATGCAGGATTGTTTGCAATGAACAAAGCAGCCTGATTATCACACTCCAAGTTCATAGGAAGTGGTATATCTAAGCACAAATCTGTCAGCACTGCTTTCACCCACATCATCTCTGTAGTAGCCTGGGCCATAGCCCTATATTCGGATTCAGCACTGGATCTAGCTACCACAGTTTGCTTCTTGCTCCTCCATGAGACTAGGGCATCTCCCACATAGACCGCATACCCTGAGGTTGACTTCCTATCCTTAGGACATCCTGCATAGTCTGCATCTGCGCATGCTGAGACAGAAATCCCCTTTCCTTTCTTGAATAGCAGACCTTTACCTGGAGAAGATTTGAGATATCTAAGTATCATGTGTATTGCATCCATATGCACTTGACGTGGCTGCTCCATGAACTGGCTCACACGGCTCACTGCAAATAATATGTCTGGCCTAGTGATCGTGACATATAACAATTTGCCTACCAGCTCTCTGTATCTTCTCCTGTCAACCTCCTCTGTATCATCATCATACAGCTTCATGCTAGGGTCCATTGGTGTCGTGGCAGGTCGACACCCTAGCATACCTGTCTCACTCAGTAGATCTGTGACATACTTCCTCTGTGACATGACTAATCCATACGGATTTCTGGCAAACTCCAGCCCCAGAAAATATCTAAGGACTCCCAAGTCCTTGGTGACAAACTCGGTCCCCAACCTTTCCTTTGCCTGCTTAATGCCCTGGTCATCATCACCTGTAATCAAGATATTGTCAACGTAAACCATGATTACAACAATACCTCTTGCCGTCTTCTGTATAAACAAGGAATGATCAGCATTGGAACGTTTGTATCCTTGTTTCTCAAAGAGGTCTGACAGCTTCTGGAACCATGCTCTGGGGCTCTGCTTAAGGCCATAGATAGCCTTATGTAATCTGCACACCTTGGAACACTCCCCCTCAACAGCAAAACCTGGTGGCTGTTGCATGTAGACTTCCTCCTGCAGGTCGCCATACAGAAAGGCATTCTTCACATCCAGTTGATAGAGTGGCCAGTCCCTAGTAACTGCAACTGATAAGAGGATCCGCAGAGTGGAATGACGAGCCACCGGGGAGAACGTGTCAAGGTAATCTACTCCATATGTCTGTGTGAATCCCCTTGCAACTAGGCGGGCCTTGTACCTGTCAATGGAGCCATCTGCATTATGTTTCACTGTAAATACCCACTTACAACTCACCGGGTTGACATCCGGTGGTACAGTAACCAAGCTCCATGTTCCTCTAGACTGAAGTGCCGCCATCTCTTCCTCCATTGCTAGCCGCCACCGAGAATCCTGCAAAGCCTCATGGTGGTTCCGTGGAATATCCGTAGCTGAAAGTGCCAATGCAAACGTCCTGAATGGTCCAGATAGCCACTCAAACGAAACTGCTGCTGATAATGGATACTTGGCACAACTTCGCTTCGGCTTGCGTAGAGCAATTGGAACATCCAGATCCTCTGTGGTATCACCATGCTCCTGTAAGGCATCCTGCTGAGAAATGTCGTCAGATCCATCAACATTAACATTTTCAGTACATACCATATGCGGGCTAGTTGACTGGTCAGGACCATGAGCTTGATTCGGCCGCCGGGTGTAATGGAATGGTAACGGGGATATTGTTTGTGGCGGCGGTGGTGGTGGTGGTTGTGGTAATGGTGGTGACGGCTGTGATGTTGGTGGTGACGGCTGTAATGTTGGTGGTGCCATGAATACAGTATCAGGAGATAATGGTGGTGGCTGCATGTTCCCGGATTCTGAAAAATACATACTGGATTCAAAGAATGTAACATCTGCGCTGATCATATACCGCCGACGCACAGGGTCAAAACACTTGTACCCCTTTTGGGTTCTGGGGTACCCCACGAAGACGCACTTGACAGCCCTAGGAGAGAGCTTGTCAGTACCGGGCGACAATTGATGGACAAATGCGACTGAACCAAACACACGAGGAGTAAGAATAAACAAATCCTTGTCAGGGTAAATAAGGGAGAAAGGAATTTGTTCATTCAAGACAGACGAAGGCATACGGTTGATAAGGTAGCATGCAGTAAGGACTGCATCACCCCAGTAGGAGTACGGAACATGACTCTGAATAAGAAGTGACCTTGTAACATCAAGTAGGTGACGATGTTTTCTTTCGGCAACCCCATTCTGTTGAGACGTATGAGCACACGATGTTTGGTGAATAATCCCTTTTGAGGAGTAGTAATTGGCTAGAATGTTGGTACATAATTCCAAGGCATTATCACTTCTCACAATCTTGACAGATGTAGAAAAAATATTTTGAATTTCATTTAGAAAATGGATAATAATATTTCCAGCTTCAGATTTATTTTTCATCAGAAAGACCCATGATGCTCTAGAGAAATCATCCACAAAAACAATATAAAACCTGTGTCCCTGATGATCGGGAACACGACTTGGACCCCAGACATCGACATGAAACAACTCAAACTCGGAGTTACTACTCCGACCTTGACTACTGGGAAAAGACGACCTGTGATGTTTTCCCAACTGACACGCCTCACACTGAATAGGTGTGTGAGAGATACTATATGGTAGGACTAGACGCAACTTCTGAAGCGGTAAATGACCAAATCGCAAATGCCACAGGAGAGGAGATACTTGTTCAGCAGGAGAGGATGTGGTTCCAGCAAATGGGGTCTGGTTCAGACGGTAAAGGCCTCCTTGCTCATAGCCATGACCAATCACGTTGCCCGTACGGATGTCCTGAAAAATCAAAGAAGATGGATCAAAAATAGCTCGACAGTGAAGATCCTTCGTGATCTGACTAATCGACAACAGATTCATAGAAAAATGTGGTGCATGTAGGACATTCTTCAGTTGCATAGAGGGTGTCAATCTAATCTCCCCCTGACCAGTGATAGGGGAATGCGTGCCATCAGCAATTACTGCTGTCCGTCCTGGAGGGATCTGGGTGTATCCTGTAAGTAGACCCTAGTCGCCACATAGATGATGTGTGGCGCCCGAGTCCATGATCCATGGCAGTATATGAGATCTACTACTGTGGAGTGCAAGTGTACTACCTGAAGTACTGGTAGATGCAGAGGCAGTGGCAGAAGCAGCAGTATCAGTATGACTCTCTGTAGTCGGTGCTGGGCCAGATGGTGGGATAATGCCCCTGAGTCGGGCAACCAGGTCATCAAAGCGCTGATCCAGTGAAGCAGCAGACGGAGGCTCTATATGTTCAGCAGCTCTTGCAGACGCAGGAAATCCATGCTTTGAGTAGCATGTGTCTTCAGTATGGCCGACTCTGTGACAATATGTGCATGTTGGCCTAGTGCGGCCACCCCTTCCACGGGGAATACGTCCACGGCCCTGGTAATGAGAACCACGGCCTCTGCTGGCTGCCATGGCTGAGGGATTCTGACTAGTGGCTGTGGAAGGTACAGTAATCCTGCTCAATCTGTGAAAAGCTTCCTCCATGGGAGGAATAGTCGAGTCCGCCAAAATCTGTGAACGTGCTGCCTCATACTCTGGATCGAGTGCTGCAAGAAACACACCCACCATTGTCGCATTCCTGTATGTCTTCTGCTGTTCTGGTGTGGCGGTAAGAGGCATGAAGCTATGGAGCTTCTCAAACATTCCTCTCAAAGATGTATAGAGAGAATGTAATGGGCGGCCATTCTGCTTAATTGTGAATATATCATGTTGTAGTTGCAGGATCTTCGTCTCATTCCTTGCCTGAGAATACGTCGCTGCTAGGATATCCCACATGTCTTTGGCTGTGGGCTGATGAAGAATGTCATTGGCGATCTCAATAGCCAAAGTGCCAGACAACCACACTTTTGCATATGCATCGTCAGCCTCCCATGAGGCATGGACTCCAGTCTTCTCTGCAGGCTCGGGCTCTGTGAGAATATGCTTCTTGCCCGTGGACTTCATCATACTCATGAACTGCATTGCCCACAGTTCATAATTCGTGCCATCCATCTTGACAATGGGCGCTGGACCACGAAATGCACCCATGGATGGAATATCTGCCTTGCTTTCTGACATACTGGATAAGGAAGACTGGAGCGACCTGCAACAGATAATATTTGTCTACAATGACATAGACGGGATGAGTTGCATGTGTAGACCTCAAGCAACTATCCCCATGGACCTCCGCGCGCTACGATCCGCACGCGTACCGGTTTCTATTGTAGAAACCCTAGAGCACGCTTGTAGAAAACCACGAAACACTATGCGCACAGAAGGCTAACGCTGTATGCACAGCACAACACAACAGATGGTGCGCACAACACAGCAGGCACTGGAAGGTGCACGGTTGCCGCTCAGGAGATGGTGCACAGGACAGGAGGCGCACCGCACTAGGAGGCGCACAGGCTGCGCGCTATGCAGCGCAACGAGAGGCGCCAGGCGATCGAGTAGCGCAAGGAGCCAGGCAGTCGAGAGGCGCCAGGCGATCGAGTAGCGCAAGGCGCGCTAGGCGATCGGCTCTAGAGGCGCCAGGCGATCAGCGAGAAGCCCCCCACGGCGAGAAGCGATCGGGGCTGGAGAGGCGAGAAGCCCCCACGGCGAGAAGCCCCCCACGGCGAGAAGCCCTAAGCGCTGGAGAGGCGATCGGGGCTGGGGGCTGCGCCTATGCGCGATCGGAGGGGAGGCGATCGGCGAGAGAAGAGAGAGAGAAGAGAGGAGAGGCCGGCGGGTGGGGCGGGTTAGGGTTAGGGTTTCGAGAACTCCGGTCTAGGACCGTCGCTCTGATACCATGTTGGGAAACGTGAATGAGATGTTTATTCCATAGCCCTAGGCTCTCTTATATAGGAGAGTAGCCTATGGGTAAATTACATAAAGAGGATAACAAGAAAATAAAATAGCAAAAAGATAAAAAGATACAATAACTAAATATGCGTCAACAGTTCCTATACCTCCAGATGTCAGCCCGGTGAGTTGCAAATGGGTGTTTACAGTGAAGCACAATGCAGATGGTTCTATTGACAGGTACAAGGCACGCCTGGTTGCACGTGGCTTCACACAGACATATGGGGTAGATTACCTTGACACATTCTCCCCTGTGGCGCGTCATTCCACTCTACGGATCCTGTTATCAGTTGCAGTTGCTAGAGACTGGCCACTTTATCAACTGGACGTGAAGAATGCATTTCTGTATGGCGACTTGCAGGAGGAAGTCTATATGCAACAGCCACCTGGTTTTGCTGTTGAGGGGGAGTGTTCCAAGGTATGCAGATTACATAAGGCCATCTATGGCCTTAAGCAGAGCCCCAGAGCATGGTTTCAAAAGCTTTCAGACCTCTTTGAGAAACAAGGATATAAACGCTCCAATGCTGATCATTCCTTGTTTGTACAGAAGACGGCTAGAGGTATCATTGTAATCATGGTTTATGTTGATGATATCTTGATTACAGGTGATGATGAGCAGGGCATTAAGCAGGCAAAGGAAAGGTTGGGGACCGAGTTTGTCACCAAGGACTTGGGAGTCCTTAGATATTTTCTGGGGCTGGAGTTTGCTAGAAATCCATATGGATTAGTAATGTCACAGAGGAAGTATGTTACAGATCTATTGACTGAGACAGGTATGCTAGGGTGTCGACCTGCTACGACACCAATGGATCCTAGCATGAAGCTCTATGATGATGACACAGAAGAGGTGGACAAGAGAAGGTACAGAGAACTGGTAGGCAAACTACTGTATGTCACGATCACTAGACCTGATATATCATTTGCAGTGAGTCGTGTGAGCCAGTTCATGGAGCAACCACGTCAGGCCCATATGGATGCAATACACATGATTCTGAGATATTTAAAATCATCTCCAGGTGCAGGCTTGCTATTTAAGAAAGGAAAGGAGATCTCTATCACGACATGTGCTCATGCAGACTATGCAGGATGCCCCAAGGATAGGAAGTCCACATCAGGATTTGCAGTCTATGTTGGGGATGCTCTAGTTTCGTGGAGAAGCAAGAAACAGACAGTGGTAGCTAGATCCGGTGTTGAATCCGAATACAGGGCTATGGCCCAGGCTAGCACAGAAATGATGTGGGTGAAATCTTTACTTGCAGATCTCTCTTCCTATGATGTTGGAGTGTGACAATCAGGCCGCCTTGTTCATTGCAAATAACCCAGCCTTTCATGAGAGGACCAAGTACATACGTAACATGGTTCAGAAGGGGTTCATTGCTACATCTCACGTCACATCAGAGAATCAGACTGCTGATATTTTCACCAAGGCATTACTTCGAGGCCCATTCCAGAAGTGTGCGTCCAAGCTGAGCATGATTGATATCTATGCTCCATCTTGAGGGGGAGTGTTGACGCATATAGATTAACTGTACCTCTTGGTTATTTTATTTTTCTGTTATCCTCTTTATGTAATTTACCCATAGGCTACTCTCCTATATAAGAGAGCCTAGGGCTTATGGAATAGAACAAGTCATTTGGTTTTTCCCAACACTTCACTTACTCGGGGTGGCTCCTCGGTGCTGCGCGGATCGTGGCCGCGGCCCATGGTTAAGGACTTTCGGATGCCTCGCCCCGATTCTGTTGTGATTCAAATAGAGGCCCTTTGGTTGGATGCTAATCCCCATCTGGTCCCTTCGACTCCGATAAGTACACCCCCTATCTCGTCTGTGGCTTTCTCTCCCCAGGTCTCGGGAGCTCTTCTTACAGGTACAGGGACGGTCTCCTCCTTCAGGCGCTACGGATCTATTTACAGCAGGCGTATCCCTTCCTCCCAAGCGTCTCCGGTTATACTTTCTTGCGCTACTCTTCGGCAGGCTGTGGCGGAGGCCGCGAGCGTTTGCGGCATTGACGTCGGCGCGGGCTCTCGGGATGACGATGCGCAGGGGGTGACCCATCAGGGGTCGGATGCCTCTCACTGTTGACTGGTGAACTCTCGGAGTTCCTTCTTCCTGGGGACTTTTCCTTGGTTATCTTAATGAAGGTGCTGTCATGGAATGTTCGTGGTCTTGGTGATATGGCTAAACGTCGGTCTCTGGGCTCCCGTCTATCGGAATGGGGTTGTGATGTTGCTTGTATACAAGAATCAAAACTCGCGGCTCTTGATGACTATACGTGGCGTTCTTTTGGTGCCGGTTCTTTTACTGAATTCCGTGCGACTAACGCGGTTGGCTCTGCTGGGGGATTACTGGTCACGTGGCAATCTCGCTCGTTCTCCTTTAGATCTATGCGTGCTGGCCGTCACGTGCTCTCGATCGTATTGGAAAATGTCCGCTCGTCTGCTCTCCTCGCTGTCTCCTGCGTTTACGCACCAACTTGCCATATTCTTCGTCGGGAATTATGGGATGATTTACGTGATGCCGCCAACTCCTTCTCGGGGATCCCATGGATTGTGGGAGGGGACTTCAATGTTACCATCCACTCCTCCGATCGACCTCGCGGGCGGGGAGGTCGCGATCCTGGCTCGCAAGAATTTTTGGACTTAATTCATGACTTGACGTTTGTGAACTTGGTGCCGAACGATATCTCATACACATGGCGGAACAACTCTTCTCGTTCCAGGATTGACCGATTTCTAGCAAATGGATTGGCTATGGACTCATTCCCTCTCTGTTCTGTTGGCTCGCATCCCCGTGCATTCTCGGATCACTCGCCTATTATTTGGGACGATGGTGTGGGACTTAATCCTCGAGGACTCTTTCGCTACGAAAAAGTTGGCTATTGGAACCTAACTTTAAAGATATTGTCATGAACCATTGGACTCACGTCCCGGTCTCGGGCTCGGCGGCATCTAAACTTACTCAGAAGCTTTCTTCCCTTCGTCGGGTTCTTGCTGAATTCAAATCTACCACTAGGCATACGCGTCATGCTGCGCGTGTCGAGGCGGAGAATCTTATCTTGCATTTCGATTCCACTGAGAACGAGCGCGAGCTTACTATGGACGAGCTTCGTGATCGCTCTAATGCTATTGCGCGGGTGCAGGAGGAGGATAAGAAGAGATCTATTGAATGGCGCCAACGCTCAAAGGAAAAATGGATCAAAGAAGGCGACACCAACACGTCCTTCTTCCATCGGGCGGCTAGCAACCGTAGGCGCATTAATTCGATTCGGTCTATCTCCATCAATGATGATGTATTCACGTGTGATACTGAGATGGGAGTCGCCATCACTGAGCAATTCAGACGTTCCTCTTCTGCTCTCCCTTCTCGAAGGTGGCGGTGGCTCGGGGCGGGGGCGCCCCGTATTTCGGTCGAGGACTCCTCTTTTCTTACTCGCCCCATCTCCCTGGCGGAGATTAAGACTGCTGTATGGGGCCTGAATCTTGATTCTTCCCCGGGTCCGGATGGTTTTCCCATCGCCTTCTACAGGGACTTCTGGGACGTGGTCTCGGGGGACGTCTTTGCGGTGGTCTCCGAATTTTGTTCTGGAAACCTCGGCTTTGATCGTATCAACCGGGCTAACATTGTACTTATTCCGAAGAAAACCCCTGCGCTTCGCTTTGACGACTTTCGGCCTATCGCCGTCTCCAATGCTATCTACCTCATTGTGGCAAGAACCCTGGCCAACCGGTTATCTCGGATCTTAGATGGCCTCATCTCGCCTGTCCAAGGTGCGTTTATTAAGGGTAGGCATATTGCGGATTGTATTCTCGTTGCATCGGAAATTGTGGCCGATTGGAAGAGGGAGAAAAAGAAGGGGATTCTATGGAAGATCGACTTTGCTAAAGCATACGACTCTATTGATTGGCGCTTCCTCTGGTTCGCTCTGCATAGACGGGGATTCCCGAATCTTTGGATTTCTTGGATGCGCAGATGTATTTCCACGGTCTCTCTTTCTGTGCTTATCAACGGCCGAGCGGTTGGCGGCTCTTTTTAGCCTCGCAGGGGGGTGCGTCAGGGCTGCCCCCTGGCGCCTCTCCTCTTCGTTCTTGCCTCGGATGTTTTGTCTCGTATGGTTCACGGCGTCATTGACGCTGGCCTCACGTCGGGCTTCCGTAAGGGGGATCTTTGCGTGCCTATTATCCAGTTCGCGGACGACACGATATGCTTCATCGAGGGGGGCCCGGACGCGGTGGCGGGGATGGCCCATACACTCTCCATTTTCTGTGAACTTTCGGGGATGTCGACTAATGCGGCTAAATGTATTGTGGTGCCCTTCGGTTTGTCGACGGCGGAGGCGGAGGAGTGCAGCCGCTTACTCGGCTCTCGGCTTGGGGAGCTTCCTCTCCCATACCTTGGTGTCCCCCTTTCGGTTGGGCGGAACCGTTCTAATGACTGGCAGACTATCCTGGAACGGATGGAGTCGCGTTTGGAGGGATGGAGGGCTTCCTTGCTTTCCCGGGGAGGTCGTCTTGTCCTTCTTAAATCCGTACTCTCTGTTATTCCGATCTACTTCTTATCGGTTCGTAAAATGCCCGTGGGTGTTCGCGTTCGCTTGGAGAAATGCATGCGGAGATTTTTATGGGGTCGCTCCGACGGCAGCGACAGAGGTGTTCATCTGGTTGCGTGGGAGGTGGTGACCCTGCTTAAGAGCTCCAGCGGTCTTGGCGTCCGTAACTTGGTTCGCGTCAACGAGGCACTTCTTCTGAAATGGGTGACTAAGATCTGGGGCAAGGATGATTCTTTTCTCTGTAATGTGCTGCGGGCGATTTTGGGCGAGGATTGGAGTGGCTTTATACGTGGGGTTTGCCCTGTCCACTCCTCTCATTTCTGGCGCTGCATGTTTGATACATATAGAAGCAACCGTTCATTATTCACACCTGTGCTGGGGTCGGGTGTCGTCCTCAAGTTTTGGCAGGACGAATGGTCGGGGGGAGGTTCCTTTCAGACGCGCTTTCCGAGATTATTTGCTCTGGCGGAGAATTGGCTAGCCTCTGTTGCGGATTATTGGATTAACGGTTGCTGGTGCCCATTATTCTCGGGCGTTTTTCGGACCAAAGTGCGATCGATTTTGCCTCGCTGCTGGAGGCCCTTTCATCTTCCGCTTCTCCCGGTACTCTGCGGGACCATTGGGCTTGGAAGGAAGGGGCCTTCACCTCTCGTAAGGCGTTCCTTGCTCTGCTATCTCCTACACCTGCTCTGGCCGATACCCTGGTGCGCGACTGCGCCTTATTATGGGGTTTGCGTCTGCCCGCGCGGATCACTTTTTTCTTATGGGTCTTTCGTCATCGGCGTTTGATGACTCGGGACCGTTGCGCCACATTTCTTCCTCCCTCCAACGTCCGATGCCATCTTTGCGGGGTGAGGGACGAATCGGCCGACCACCTCTTCTTTCAATGTCTGTCGGTGACTCAGGTATGGGACGACGTTGCTTGGGCTCGTGCGGACAATATTGACGACTTCTGCGACATCCTATGGCTCAACAGGACGAGGGATCGGTCTGATCTGCTGGGCCCCATTGCGCGCCTTTGGTCCATCTGGCGTGCTCGTAATGAGGCTATTTTCTCGGGGATGCGTTTCTACAAGGAGAATGTGACGATTGCGGCCATCAGATTTATTTCAGATTGGTGTAATTAGTTGGGTCACGGCCTTCGTTAGCCGCGTGTTTACATTGTATTTTAGTCCCCCTCTTCTCTCTTTCCTCCACTCCTAAACCTGTAAGTATCTTTTTTCTTAACTTTACGTATATAATATACTGGGGCGAACACCAACGAGTGTTTCCCCCTTTTTTGAGCCTAAAAAAAAAAAACTAGTGCGACTGGTCGCTCCGATCACAGACGATGCGATCATCACGCTTCCGTGATGCGCTTAAGAATCTCTCCATATCCTTCACCTCTCCTCTGACAACATCCCCTTCTCTTCCGCTCCAACTTAACTCCAACAACTGCAACCCGACCACCCTATACCACCACCAACAGCGACAACCAACTGCAATAATCACTACTCGTTTTCCTCGTGCGCCACTTCCCCCTTGCAATCCTTATTTGGGTATGTGGTTTGCTATTCCTTTTTTCTAATTACGTTAATCTTTTCTCTGTTCTAGTCTAAGAGTCTGTCAGAATTTGCTATCTACTTAATTTTCTTTCGGGTTCATGTCTAAGCTTCTGTTTTGAATGAAAATTCAGCCCTCAATATCTATGTTATATGATGGTCAATTATTTTACTACTGTAGTTCCAGTTATTTATCCCACTGTTGCAACATTTGTTTATTTTTCTGAAGTTGGTTTTTTAATCTCGTTTTCCTGTTTGATTCGAGTTGGCTTATTATGGTACTTGTTATTTGTTCTAGACTCTTGTGAATAGCATATTTGTTCTCATTATACTTGCAGAAATTTAACTATGATTTGCAATCAAATTATTACTCTTGTTTGGCAATCCAGTTGTTGTAATCCCACATCAACATAACCCTATCTTTGAGTGACCATATAATTGGGCAATTAATTTCGATAGGGCTTCTTATTTGTACATGGTTAGTCACTTTGAGTGTTTTGAATTGCATCAACTTACTAGATTGAACCCTATAGTAATGTGTTGTGACAACGTTGTTGTAATGTTCATTGCAGATAATCCTACTTTCCATGAACACAGCAAACATGTAGGTGTAGATTGCCACTATACAAGGGATATGATTCAACAAGGAAACATTAAGACATAATCAATTACTTCAGAAGAACAAACAACTGATGTTTTCACCAAACCTCTCACTCAGTCCCTATTCACCAGATGTATCTCCAAGTTTATCATGATGGACATCTATGCTTCAGCTTGAGGGGGATTATTGAATATTTTGGGTGTACGGATATTATTTTGTAATATGAGAGCATGTCTGTAATTGTTTCAGTAAACCCTAGACTCCCAATGAGAAACAACAAGTTCATTTTTCCATTTCTAGCAAACATTAACAGTTTTGACCCACGAAAATATTCACTATTAGAGGTAATAAAACATGACACGACTCAACATATTGAAACTCCTCTCCCATGCTAAGAAACTAAATCTCCTTGTAAACATGAAGCCAACTATTATTGTCAATTTACTATTGGCATAAGGCATATCCTCAATTAAGGATTGTCGAAAACAGGAGTGATCGTGGATTGTTGCAGTTCTTGTTCGATGTGTTTTAAGTTGATATGTCCATACTACATTTTGTGCTAGTTTTCAGCCACAAATTTTAGTGGATAATGATATAGTGATATCCAAGACTGTTAGAAAATAGGAATGCGGAAGCGGAACGATAAACAGAGTAGGAAGAACAGAAAAATAAACATTGACACCAAGATTTTTACGTGGAACCCTACTCCTTAAGGAGCGGGATGAAACCACGGGAGAACGTCTCAGAGGGCTGATAGTCTATTGCTTTTTCTCTCTGAATACAATGGGTGTGGGGGTCTGTACATAGCCCACACTGAGTTTCCACTTCCCCAAACTGGTAGATGTAGGGCTAAACAACTGGATGGGGTAAATGGATCTTGGAGGTATCCATTTACCCATCTACAACATACGAGGCGCACAACCAAATACGCCAGCACTCCCCATCAAGCTGGAACATGCAATGCTCAGCTTGGACAAACAGAAAGAAAACTCAACTCTCGCTACAAGACACTACAGACAATATCAACTCAATGCCACAACCATCGACTGCTGTAGAGGACTTTGCTTCTCATGTCGTGCAGGTGAGGAGGACGAACGGGCTGGAGTGTGAGTCAAACTGAATCTCTTCGTCGGAGAGCATGTGCTCTGTACTGCGCCTGTCATAGTCACTGCAACTGAATTGAGTCTCGATACGGAGAACTCTGGCCCACCACAATATGTGGACAACTACTCCATCTCTGAAAAGGGCCGAAAAGAGCGTCACTAATTATCCATACGCAGATCTATGAAGATGAGTCTCTCTCATCGGGACCTCGAAGTGGGTTCTCTCTCATAGGAACATCGGAAGGATCTTGTACTAGAGTTCACGATCGCTTGAGAATGGAGTCTGAAGAAGTCTCCTCGTCATAGATCTGGGTCTCTCCCATCTGGCACAGAGAATGGTGCTCTACTCTGGAGTCCCTATGAAATCACATGAAAACCTTAGCCCACATGGCACAGGGAATGGTACTTTACTCTGGAGTCCCTATGGCTCACATGAAAACTCTGGCTGAAAAATAAAAATGGGGACTACACAAAAAGATGGCAAACATGTTCTCACCTGAAAAGACTGCATACATGTGTGTGTCTGAAACTGAAGACTCGGAACCAATCTGACGTCGAGTCTGAATATATGATCATCTGTAGAGTTTGGAAAATCTGTCTGGTCTAGAATCTGACATCTGAATTTGCAATAGTCCTCTGACTCTAGACAATACTCCCCCTTTCTCCCATACTAGTCGGAATATATGACATCGACTAAGTTGGGAAAAGACAAGATTATGGGAAAAACATGAACCTAATAAGCCGATAATCATCATTTTTTTCTCGGCTTTTCTTCTCACATTTTTAAACATTTTTTAAGCCTTTCACATTTTGCCCTTTTTCCCATTTCTTTTCTTTTCTTTTCTTTTTTTTTTGAAAACGCGTATAGCTTTTGTATGTACGCGTCTTTTTCCTTTTGTTTTTTTTAACAAAGAAAATGTGGTCCAATTGGACCCAATCATACTTACAAAACATCTTGGACCTCTCTTCCTTTCTCTCTCTCTCCTTTTTTTCTTCCCCCCTTTTTTTAAGCACAACCCATTTTAGGCCTAAACTTCACGTCTTTTTTTTAAAACTCACGCCTACTTGGGCCCGAGGGAAGCAGAATAGGCATTCGGCCACTTTATTGGGGCTCCCATGGGAACCCTTCTCTTCACCCGCTCGTTGTCGCCGTCAGGAGGAACGGGGCTCGCCTTGGTTCGAGGGGGCTTAGGGTTGGAGAACGGCGCCACCGTGCATATAAAGGTGGAGGCTTCGCCTCCTGCTGAGGGAGACGCATTGAGGAGTGGATCTTGCGCGATGGAGAGAGGTGTTGGAAGGGGACCCGATCGTTGCTGCGCTGCGAGAGGCTACTCGCCGCCAGCAAGTCGGTGGGGCGACGCCGTTGTTAGGGCTTGCTGCCTGGAAGTCTCACGATGAACGGGATGGCGGCACGATGGGGTTTCCTTCGCATGAATCGCAAGCCTGAACAGACCTGTGACTTGAAGAGATCTATGGCACCGTGCTAGAGGAGATGGGGGTTGCTCGACATGAAGAGGAGATCGACGCCGCCACGAAAGGAAGGTGCTCCGCTTGATGCAAAGACATGAGAGAAAGGCGGGGCTCGCCTGGGACTGCGCGCGAGTTGCTGTAGCAGCGGAGGTGCTACCCGAAGGGGGCTTGCTCATGCCGCCAACCTGGACCGTATGAGGAGCGACCATAAGAAGATTAGGGCTCCGTACTAGGAGCCGGATCGCTATCGAAGGAGGGCGGCTTGAGAAGAAGCATGCCACCTGCTATAGATTCTGGAGAGAAGCCCGATGGAGGTCTTCTTTGAACTGGAGCACCGCCGTCTGGATCTCCCGTTGTGGTGATGGATGATGAAGACAGAAATTAGGGTTTCAATAGAAACCCTAGAACGTGGATAGAACTTGAACAAACAATAATCATCTTCAAGAACGAGAACTTCAAAATCAAATCTCGAATAAAATTAATGAATATAAAATCCTCGAGAATCGAACCCGCTCTGATACCATGGAATGCGGAAGCGGAATGATAAACAGAGCATGAAGAACAGAAAAATAAACATTGACACCAATATTTTTACGTGGAACCCTACTCCATAAGGAGCGAGATGAAACCACGGGAGAACGCATCAGAGGGCTGGTAGTCTATTGCTTTTCTCTCTGAATATAATGGGTGTGGGGGTCTATATATATAGCCCCCACCGAGTCTCCACATCTCCAAACTGGTAGATGTGGGACTAAACAATTGGATGGGGTAAATGTAATGGATCTTGAAGGTATCCATTTACCCATCTACAACATAAGAGGCGCACAACCAAATACTCCAACAAAGACAAGGTTTTGGTTTTTGTTGGTTATTACAGGAACTACAGATGAAAGAAACATTTTTTTGTGATGCACAGATATGATAGATAAATACTTTTTTATTTCTTCTTGCACAATGTGTTAAGTACAACAATCGAATGGTTGCAACGACCGACTATAGAAGATTATTTGAGCAGGTGCACCATTCTGCAAAATATAAATCTGATTAGTTTTCTTCTGTTGTTTCTTTATCAGTTGAATTTTTCAAAATTTGATGTATGAACTAAACAATTTGATTTTTTAGGTAGAGCAACTGCATAAAATTTTCAAACTATGTGGATCACCACCAGAAGATTATTGGAGGAAGTCCAAATTGTCCCATACAATTCTTTACAAAGCACAGCACCCTTACAAAGGCTCTCTTCGGGAGACCTGCAAGCATTTGCCAACCAGTGCCATCAATTTGATTGAAGAATTTCTTTCTATAGAACCTCACAAGCGTGGGACTGCCGCTTCGGCACTGAAGTGTGAGGTAACCAATTCTGTTGTTCTCTTGCATGACAGCTATTCATATTGTTGCAGACTGTAATACCTAAAATATATAATAATCACAATACAGGCCTATTGGCTGAGTTAATGTAAGGAGAGCTGATGGGGTATGCTCTTTATGTCATTCAGTAAGTTGTAACACAAGACCATATGTATAGTATATATAGACACTCGCATCAACACAATCTTTCTCAAGGATGCAGATTTTGCAATATACCAACAAAGTATAGTTGAGTGTATAGCAAGACTATACCATATCAGTAACATAGAAGTTTCCTTCCTACGTATAGGTAAAAGTCGAGGACATTTTGCGAGGTAATAGTGATGAATGTGATGCCCTGCCCCTGTGGGACGTCGGGAGGAAGCGCTATTCGACACAACCCTCTTAATCTTTTAAGGATACATATATTCAATATTAGAGTTAATGGGTTGTTTATTTCTATCTTTGAGGCATCCGTGTAATTATTTTTTGTCTCTCTAGGGTTTCATGCTATATAAGAAACCCTACACCCATTGAATACGACAAGTCATTCATTTTCTCATTTTCTCCTTATGGTATCAGAGCAACGGTCCTAAATCGGTGTTTTGACATAACTCCCACCGCCACTGCTAGCCAAGCCCTCCCACCGCCACTGCTAGCCAAGCCCTTGCACGGGCCATCCCCTCTCCATAGGGTCTAACACATGGCACCCCTCGCCACCGTGCATGACTGCAATGCCCTCCACGCCACCACGCAAGGCTACAACACCCATGCCGACACCCCATTGGCTCATCCGAGCCCTATCACGTGGGTATTGTCGCATTGCGTTGCCGCTTGGCCACTGGGACCCTTTAGCAGTCCCACCAGAGCCTCTTCATGCCCTTTGACTCCCTACAAACCACCGTTGGTGCACCTCCAGGCCCCATGCCACTGTTGGGTTGTCGCCTCCTGCCCCCAGCACCTTTAGCGCTGATGTGGAACCCCTCCAGCATCTTCAACACCGCCTTTCGGACATCCCGGCCACATCCAGGTCGCTCCCCAATAGGTGGCAGGCCTCCCCAGACTTGTCGCACAACTTCCCGGTGCCACTAGCACCTACAACAGTTAATTCCAGGGTAATTTCAGCCCTTATTTGTTGTTGAGGGAATATAATGACTTGTTTATTCACGAGGCCTTAGGGTTCTCTTATATATGAGAGTAACCTGTTGGGCAAATTACATAGAGAAGACAAGACGAATAGATAATACATAAAAGACACAAGATAACTAATATCTCAACACCTCCCTCAAACTGGAGCACAGATATCGATCATGCTCAGCTTGGAACAACATCTCTAGTAAGGCCCTTTGGCTAAGACCTTGGTAAGTATATCTGTTGTCTGATCTCTTGAGCTAACATGAGTGGTGGGGATGAGGCCCCTCTGTATCATGTCTCGAGTACAGTGAGAGTCTATCTCGATATGCTTGGTCCTCTCACGGAAGGCTAGATTGTTGGATATGAAAGAGAGCAACATGATTGTCGTATTGGATGTGCGTGAGAAGAGGCACTTCAACTGTTAAGTCAGTAAGAACATATCTTGCCCACATCATCTCTATACTCGCTTCTGCCTTGGCCCTATATTTTGATTATACACTGGATCTGACAACCATTACCTTCTTCTTGTTCTTCCATGACACCAAAGAACTCCCTATGAACACTGCAAAGCTAGAGGTAGACTTTCTGTCCTTGGGACATCCTGCATAATATGCATCTGCACAAGCTGTAACGATAAGGGATGTACCTCTGCTGAATAGAAGACCAGTGCCAGGTGAGGCCTTCATATACATCAGAGCCATATGGACTGCATCCATATGTGCTTGTCTAGGTTGCTTTATTAACTGACTCACTTTGCTTATTGTAAATGATATATTTGGCATTGCGATGGTTACATATATGAGCTTCCCAACAAGCTCAATGTATCTTCTCTTGTCTACCTCCTCAGTGTCATCACCGTATAGCTTCATGCTTGGATCCATGGGATAGTGGCAGGCCTATAGTCAAACATGCCTGTCTCGGAGACAATATCTATAACATACTTCCTCTGGGTCATCACAAGACCTTATTGGTTCCTGGTATACTCCACTCCAAGGAAGTAACGTAGACTATCAAGGTCCTTGATCACAAACTGCTGACCTAAGAAATCCTTAGCAGCCTGGATGCTCTACTCATCATCCCCTGTAACAATGACATCATCAACGTAAACAAGTATGACAACTGTACCTCTCTGATTCCTCTAAACAAAAAATGAATGATCGACATTCGAACTCACAAACCCTTGTTGCTCTATCAAGTCCGAGAGCTTTTGGAACCATGCTCTTGGACTACTTAAGGTCATAGATCGCCTCATGAAGCCTGCAAACCTTCTGACACTCCTCCTCAACAGCGAACCCAGGTGGTTGTTGCATGTAGATCGCCTCTTGTAGGTCATCATGTAGAAAAGCGTTCTTTACATTTAACTCGTAGAGGAGCCAATCTCGTGTCATTACAACCTAAAGAAGTATACATTGAGTAGAATGCCTAGCCATTGGAGAGAAGGTATCCTGATAGTCCACCCCCATATATCTGGGTGAACCCACGTGCTACAAGTCTCGCCTTGTAGCGATCTACACTGCCATCTGCTCAGTGCTTCACCGAGAACACTCACTTGCATCCAACAACAGATGTTCCAGTAGGAGCTGTAACAATGCTCCAAGTGCCACGCGACTGAAGCACGACCATCTCCTCCTCCATGGCAAGATGCTACTGACTATCTTGTATGGTCTCCTTATATGTCTGTGGTATCTCCATGGATGATAGTGCCACAGAAAATCTCTTGAAGTTTTCTGAGAGTCTGCTCAAGGAGACCTGGGCTGCAAGAGGATATGTATCACAAGCATGTCTTTGCTTTCGTAGAGCAATAGGAACATCTAGATCATCTGCTACCTCCTAAACCTGTAAACTACCCTCCAAAGAGGGACCTGCTCATGCCTGTAAAGAATCCTGCTGCATAACAACTCAATAGTGCCATTAGTAGAAACAATATCCTTATTACATACCTGGGGCGTGTTGGATGATGGGAAAGGCCATGAGCAGAGGGAATATTGCGAGAGCTGCGAGTAAAGACATGGGGCAGAAACTGAGTCAAGGTATTGTGTGGTGGTCCATGAGCTACTACAGAAGTAGGTATAAATACTGGAGATGGAGGAGGAGTGGTGGTGGTGGAGGAGGAGGAATTTATGCCTCCTCATCCAAGTCAGATGGAGTCAACCTGTTACATGTAAGAGAGAAATACGTAACTGACTCAAAGAAGGTGACATCATCAATGACAAAGTACTCCGTCGAAGCGGATCAAAACAACAATACCCCTTCTGGGTACGGGAGTAGACAACAAAGACACTTTTGACTGCTCTAGGGAGAGCTTGTCACGACCAGACGTCAAATTGTGAACAAAGGCCACAGAACCAAACACTCAGGGTGTAAGGGGAATAGGTCCTTCTTGAGAAACGCAAGCGGTGATGACCGCATTACCCCAGTAAGAATGAGGAGCACGACTCTGAATCAAAGGGTTCAGGTCAAATCGAGTAAATGTTAGTGTTTGTGTTCGGCAACACCATTCTGCTGAGATGTGTAGGCACATTGAGATCTGACGCACGATGCCAAGAGACTTGAGAATTCGGGTAGCTGTAGAATGCGGAATTTTAAAGCATTGTCATATTGCAAATACTTGCAGTAGCAGAGAAAATGTTCTTTATTTCATTAGTAAAGTTTTAATAGCAGACCCACCTCCACCTTATTCTTTAACAAAAGACCCATGAAAGTCTAGAATAATCATCTACAGCAACAAGATAAAAACGATGTCCCGTTGATCAAGAACACGACTCGGACCCCAAATATCTAAGTGAATGAATAACTGTGAACTGCTCCAGCTAAAGATGGAAAAGATGAGTGGTGATGTTTCCCAAGCTGGCAAGCCTCGCATTAGGACAATCACATGGAGATCTGTGGGAGGACATGCCACAATCTTCTACAGAGGAATGTGGTCAAAACGAAGATGCCACATGTATGATGAGACCGGTCTAGTAGGGATAGTAGCGACACCAACATGAGGAGGCCTGGACCAGTCTGTAGAGTATCCGCTTCTCATGAAACATCCAATCACCTTGTCCATGAGTATGTCCCTGAATCACAAGAAAAGAGAGGTCAAAATGGCATGACAATGCAGATCCTTTGTGACCTGACTAATAGAAAGCAAGTTCATCTGAAAATCAGGAGCATATAAAATATTCTGTAGACGCATGGATGGCGTCAAATGCACCACTTCCTGTCCTGTGATGGGTAAGTAAACCTCATTCATAATGGCAACCCATCTACCAGAGGGGTATAAACCTGTAAGAATTGAACTGGGCTATGTTGCCACGCAGATGGTGTAGAGTTCTAGAGTCCATGATCTACTCTGTCATATCTGCCCTGCTACAACTGGTAAAGGCATGCACGTACATGAGGAGCTCGAAAAGGTTCTAGAAATAGCTGCAACATATGAGGAACCTGTAGAGGTGGTGCTGGCAATATAAGCCATGATATCCTATATACGAGAGACAATGTTATCAAGGCATGAATCTGCCTGAGGAGCCGAAGTATCCAGAGGCTCAATATGCACTACCACTCGAGCAGATGCTGGGTATCCATGCTTCTGATAGCATGTGTCCTGGACGGCGACAATAGGTACATGGACCACGTTGATGTCCACATCCTCTGCATGAGGACCACACCCTATGAATTGTGTATAACCTCTTTTGTCGCGAGATGTGGCTATCACTGAGGAGGTCAGTGTGGTGGCAGCGAGTGGGATAAGAAGCTGTCTGAGATAATTGTAAGCCTCCTCCATAGGAGGTATAGTCGCCCCAGGAAGTCTACATCTAGCTTTGTCGTGTTTATAGAGAGTTCCTTGTGTGTCATGAAGAGCAAGAAGCAGACAGTGGTTGCCAGATCTAGGACAGAATCATAATGCAAAGCCATAATACAAGGGGATACATAGATGATGTGGGTCAAATTCGTTTTGATTGATCTAGCTATTGAGGTGCCTCTTCCCCATGCACCTCCAGTACAACAATCCCAACTTTCCATGAGATGATCAATCATATCGAGGTAGACTGTCACTACACTCGAGACATGATCCAGAAGGGTTTCATTTCTACCTTTCATGTTAGCTCATGTGAACAGACAGTCGATGTGCTCACGAAGGCTCTAGCTAGAGGGTCTTTCCAGAGATGTTCCAAGTTGAGCTTAATTGATATCTATGCTCTAGCTTGAGGGTGAGTGTTGAGATATTTGTTATCTTTTATTCTTTTATGTATTCTCTTTTCTTTCTATCCACTCTATGTAATTTGCCCAATATGTTCCTCCTCTATATAAAAGAACCTCAGGACCACATGAATAAACAACAACTCCATTTCCCTTAACACATCGGTGCACACTGTAATGGTAAGGAGCGTCTCTTTGCTAAAGAACAATCCAGTACCATGAGAGGACGTCATGTACCTCAGAATTATATGAACTACATCCATATATGTCTGTCCAGGCTACTCCATGAACTGATTAACTCTGCTCACTGCAAAAGCTATGTATGGCCTAGTGATGGTCACGCATAGGAGCTTCCCAATGAGCCCCTGTATTGCTCTTATCTACCATTTTGTATCATTATCATCGCCATATATCTTCATGTAGGGGTCCATGGCAGTAGTGGCAGACTTGCAATATGTCATGTCTATCTCAAAGAGAAGACCAGTAACATACTTCCTCTGTGTCATAACAAGACCCCACATCCATATTTGCATGTATAGGCTGCTCCATGAACTAGCCAACTTTGCTCACTGCAAAAGCTATGTCTAGCCTGGTGATGGTCACATATAGGAGCTTCTCTATGAGGTCCTTGTACCACCTCTTATCTACCTCCTCTATATCGTCATCATCATATAACTTCATGCTAAGGCCTATGGGGAGTAGTGCACATGCCTGCAATCCGCCATGTCTGTCTCAGAGAGGATCAGTAACATACTTCCTCTGGGTCATAACAAGACCTCGTTGTTTCCTAGAAAATTCAAGTCCAAAGAAGTAACGTAAATCTCCAAGCTCCTTGGTAACAAAACAACTGACCAACAAATCCTTAGCCGCACAGATACCTTGCACAACATCCCCTATACCAATGATATCATCAACATAGATCAACATAGCAATTGTACCTTTCTGAGTCATCCGAAGAACAATTAATGATCTACAATCAATCTTATAAACCTCTGATGCTCTATCAAGTCCTAGAGCTTGTGAATCCATGCTCGGGGATCTACTTAAGGTCATAGATAGACTTATGAAGTCTGCAAACCATCTGACACTCCCTCTCAGCAGCGAACCCTGGTGGTTGCTACATGTAGACTTCCTCATGCAAATCATTATAGAGAAATGCATTCTTCACGTCAAGCTGGGATCATGGCCTCAAATTTCAGCGAAATTCGGTCGAATTTCTGTCGAATATCGATATCCAGTCGAAATCAAAATTCGACCGAAATGACCGAAATGACCGAAATATGGGGGTCCTAGTACAAAAAATGACCGAAATGACCGAAATTTCGGTCGAAATTCCACCGAAATTCCATCGAAATTCTGTTTTGGTCGGTACCGAAATGGTGACCGAAACCGACATTTAAGGCCTTGGCTGGGATAATGACCAGTCTTGTACAACTGCAACTGAGAGAAGAATCTGTGGTATAGAATGACGAGCTACGGGAGAGAAAAGCATCATGATAGTTCACCCCATAAATCTGAGTGAAGCCACAAGCCTCACCTTGTAGCAATCAACTATGCCTTCTACATGATGCTTCACTGTCAACACACGCTTTCACCCTACCACATATGCTCTGTAGAAGCTGTAACTTGGCTCCAACATGCCACATGACTGTAATGTGGCTATCTCCCTCCTCCGGAGAAAGATGCTACTGACTGTCTCTCATAGCCTCCCGGTATGTTTGTGGAACCTCTATGGTTGACGAACCCACAATAAACCTTCTGAAATCCTCTGAAAGACGCCCCAAAAGACTTGGGTAGCTAGAGTATATGTAGCACACATATACCTTAGGCTTCCGCAGAGCAATATACACATCAAGGTCTTCTGCATCCTCCTCAACTTTCTCTTCCTGTACACTAACTTGTTGCATAAACAAATCACTTGTGCCATCAGTAAAAACTATGTGCTCAGATCATACATGGAGCGTAGTAGATGATGGTGAAGACCCATGAGCATGGAGAACAGTGGAAGGCCTGTAAATGTAAAAATGTACAAAAACTAAGCCAACGGCCCAAGTTGAAGAACCGTTCTATACATCCCACTCCTATCGTACCGTACCCCAACAAGATGAGGTCTAGTTGTATGGGATCTGTAGAGATATTTATATGCTTCTATGTATCTTTTTGGTCATTTTATTTTCTTGATGTCTCTCTTATGTAATTTACCATAGGTCTCTCCTCTATATAAGATAAATACTTATACCATAGGTCTCTCCTCTAAAAACTATAATAAAATATATACTAATGAAATTATATATATATGGACTAACATATGAAATATACCACTATAACATATAGTGATATTTATATTCTTCTATGTATCTTTTCGGTCATTTTATTTTCTTCATGTCTCTCTTATGTAATTTACCATAGGTCTCTCCTCTATATAAGAGAACCTAGGGTTCCTGGAATAAACAACTTTTCTATTTTTCCCAGCATGGTATCAGAGCCACAGTCCTAGACCGATGCTCCGTACCCTAACCCTACCCCCACCCGCCGCCATCGTCTCTCTCTCTCTCTTTCTTTCCGAGGGCGCCGCCAAGCGGCCCACCTCCAAGCATCTCGTCGCCCAAGCAGTACCATCGCCGCCCTAGCGGCAGCATTGCCACCGCCCGAGCGGCACCGCCACCCTGCTCTTGCCACCATGTCGATGCCCCCTCTCTTCCTTGGTTGTCGGTGCTTATAGCCGCAGGTTACCTCTATTCCGCCTCGCGCAGGGTCTCGTCTAGGCAAATGGATTTGAGTGCATATCTACATTGAAGGATAGGGTTAGATCCTCAAGCGCATCACGGAAGCGTGAGCGTCGTATCGAATACGACGAGGAGTGACTAGTCGCACTAGTTGCTCGATGCAGCGGAATTTAAAAAAATTTCATACGACGAAACCACATGATCCAAGAACACTTCTCGGATCGTTTCGTCTAAACCACAAACAAGTAATAGGATTACCTCTTGAAGCGTGGTTGCGATCGAGTCTCTAAACGAAGAGACCTCCTGTCTCAAGTCCGATCCGACGGAGGAGACGCTTGCGAGCGCGGGGATGAACTGCGTGCTTCTCGCAATCCATGTCGATGATCCAAGCGGCGAATCTCCTGATCTCGACACATGAGATCCGACGTCTTCTTCACGAGCGAGGCGCACCGAAGTAGACGGAGATCCACGAGCAGATGATCGGGCAGCATAACGACGATGCTGCGGCGATGGAGAACCTCTTTAGGGCATTCATGGTGGACGGCCACATGAGAGGGAGAGAGGGAGTAGGCGTGTAGAGAATAAGAGAGAGAGATGTGCTACAATAGCATATGTTGTGTTGTAAAGAGAGAGCATGGTATGCCTCTCTATTTATAGGGTTTTGGGATCCATAGATCTCAATCCATGGGATATATAAAATCAATGGATGAGATTGATTTATGTCAATCCAATGGTCAAGATTGTTGTTGGTAAAAGCCAACAACTTTAGATTAAAATATATTTGACAAAATCAAATATAAATCAATCCTAAAATCATATAAATAAATAAGGACAGAATATACATGGAGATTACATCTCCATGTGCATTAAGGGGGGGACGGCCACCCATTCCATATAGGAATTGGGTGCCGCCCACCTCCTTCCTAAAGGAGGCAATCTCATGGATTTCCATGAGATTGCATGCCTCCTTGATTTTCTCTTTTATTTATTTCCAACAACTATTTGTTGAGATTTTATTCATAAAAAATAATTCACAATTATATTTGAGAATATTGCAATCTTGACATTGGAAAATTGTGAATCACATTCACAACCCAAAACAACATATAATTTACATTATCAATTAATTACACAATGTGTCTCCAATACACATAATAATTAGTTAACAAATATAAATTATAATTAGCTCTCTCTAATATATTATAAATCACATTTATAATATATTATGAATAATTGGATATTACTATCCACATTATTCTTATCCATAATAATTAAATCACGTTTAATTACATTGGATAACTTATTCTCATGTGTTCAAATAATATGAATGACATTTACATTATTTACATCTTTGATAATCAAATCACATTTAATTATCTAAGATAACTCTCCTTATAATATGAATCAAATTCATATTATTCATGATAATTAAATCACATTTAATTATCTATTTTCTCAATGCTCGGATACATATATCAACAATAGAATTATCCGTGAACTCTTTCAAGGATAATGCGCTTTCTCCGCGAATACTTGGAGATAAGGACATGGCGATTGTATTGTTCCACGTATAGTGACATGGATATTGAGATTATATCTCAAATCCAGATCGCGGGCCTCCCATAGATGCTTGATTAAATCAAGACCACAAATCTAATCTTCTCATTGCATCTGAATCACATTCAGATCAATGTCCAACATTTGGACTAAGATCAGATTACTTCTCTACTGAGAGGAGTCACTAAAATCCAGACCCGTTACATCACTCCCTAGGAATGGAAGCGTCATGGTTATACAATCGTTTATGATCACATCACCCTCAGGTATTCCTAATACCTGTACATCCTGCATACTGGAAGACTCAGAATAAACCCGAAGTATTAGATCAATTTTACACTGTCTACCTCAGGGTTCTATCAGTAAGTTTCTTATTCGATCATTGGGAGTCGGTATTGATCATATACTTTCCAAAAGCATATATCATACCTAGGTCTTGATCATATACTTTCCAAAAGCATATATCAAACCTACAAATTCAGTCAAGCTTCCAAAGCGAGACGACCATGCGCATGGAATTAGATTCTTCCCAATATCTCATGAGTGAGCTCATGTCTTCCGGTTCAGTAACTGAACCTGTATGATCCCTTTTAGAGATCGTATTACTCATATGCCCTTATATGCACACCAGCGCGTCGGTGTATAGACCTTGATTAGGTCATCAACCTATTGGTCTGCCAAATGTACATACTCAAACATATAGTAACACATCTGTCTCCGGTCAGAGGATGCGTGCCTGTATCGTGACAACATACGATATAGGACTTTGGTTATCTCGATCTCGTTAAGTCAACTCTTTGACCTAACTAATCTGACACCTCCGAATCTCTATTCCTATGCAGAGGACCTGCATCAAGAGGTCGGTCAGATATCTGCCTAACTGAGATAGGATTGCCATCTCCTACTCTGGCTGGAGATCATCTCTTAACAATCATTTAACGGTGCTTGATGAGTCCTCAATCTAACTCTTTAGATATTCATCTCAGTACCATCCTCTATGATTCAATAGTTGAATCAACAGCTGCATGATCATCAAGATGGCCATGGTACATAACCCTAATTGTACTAAGGGACCTATTATGCAAATTATTCATTCTTCATTTCAGATCAGGGAATGATATTCACAACAACATTTATTGCATAATGGCTCGTCGTGGGCTCGCATGTCCAACATACATGTGCATTCAAATCCACGCATGTCTGTGTAGACATTTATTAGTTTACATAACCCTAGTCATCTTCCACCGGCAGTATATCAGAAAATAAAGTTGATGTGCCCGCCACAAGCGCTTTTCGAGGTCCAAAGCTTATTGTCAAGATGGAGGGGACAAACTATGAGCTCTTGGCTATGTAGTTCATGAGCCTCACGAGTCGAATAGTAAGAAGCATATTCTTACTGAGGAGGAATCGGTGGAGAAGACTGGGGTGAATGCTTCGTGGGAGGCGGATGATGCATATGCCAAGGTCTGCCTTTCAGGGACATTGACGATAGAAATCACCAATGACGTGTTACATAAGCCTATTGCTAAGGCTATGTGGGATATCCTCGCAGCGACTTACTCTTAAACAAGGAATGAAATCGAGATCCTTCAACTTCATCACGACATATTCACTATCAAGCAGAACGGATGACCCCTCCATTCGCTGTATACCTCCTTGCGTGGGATGTTTGAGAAGCTCCACAGTTTCATGCCACTCACGGCTACTCCAGAGCAGCAGAAGACCTATAGGAATGCTACCATGGTTGGTGCATTCCTAGCAGCCCTTGATCCTGAGTATGATACTGCTCAATCCCATATTCTTGCAGATGCTACTATTCCTCCTACGGAGGAGGCCTTCCGCAGACTCAGCAGGATCACGGTTCCATCTATTGCCACTAGTCAGACCTCTTCGATGATGATAGCCTCCCGAGGCAGAGGAGGCTCTTCTTTCTTTTGTAGTCGCAGACCTCGTGGTAGAGGAGGCCACATTCGTCAGCCCTGCACATTTTGTCGTCGCCCAGGTCATACCGAGGAGACATGCTACTCCAAACATGGGTTCCCAGTATTAGCATGTGTAGTAGAGCGGGTCGAGTCTCCTGTCGCTTCCACTCCAGATCAGAGATTTGATGACCTCCCGGCTAGACTACGAGATATCATGACTCCTTCTTCACCATCTCCAGGAGGCCATTCAGATGTTGCAGCTTCAACCTCTGCCAGTACATCTGCTACAACCAGTACGTCAGGTAAAACTTATGCCTTTACCTCATGTTCTGGATCTAAGCTTACAGAATGGATTATGGACTCTAGGGCAACACACCATTTATGCGGAGATCAGGGTCAGCTTACAGCATACCGACATGTTCTACCAAGAAGAATTGTGGTGATAGCTGATGGGTCTCATTGCCCTATCACATGCTAGGGGGAGAAAACTTTGACGCCTTCAATGCGTCTCTAGAACGTGTTACATACCCCTGATTTTTCTATGAATTTGTTATCTATTAGTCAGATTACGAAGGATTTGCATTGTCGAACTATCTTTGACCCATCGTCTCTTGTTTTTCAGGACATTCTAATGAGCAAGGTGATTGGTTGTGGCCGTGAGCATGGTGGTCTCTATTGATTGGTCCAAACTCTCTATGCAGGTGCGTTTTCTATTCCAACAGGACCAGTTTCCCCTTTCACTTGGCATCTACGTTTTGGTAACCTCCCTCTCCAGAAAATGAGTCACATGTTGCCACAAACCTCACCAGGATCTTCCTTCCAATGCGAGGCGTTTCAGTTAGGGAAGCATCATCGGTCGACCTTCCCTAGTCGTTAGAGTCGGAGTAGTAGCTCCTCGTTTGAGTTATTTCATGTTGATATTTGGGATCATAGTCGTGTTCCTGATCATCAGGGACACATGCTTTATCTTGTTGATGTTGATGATTTTTCTCGTTTGTCATGGGTTTTCTTATTGAAAAATATATCTGAGGCAGGGGATATGATCAAAATCTTTTATCAATGAAGTGCAGAATGTTTTCTCTTCGTCTGCGAAATTTGTGAGAACAGATAATGCTTTGGAAGTCTGTATACGTACTCTATCCCATTTCTTTTCGGCATTGTTCATCAAACAACATGTCCTTATACTTCTCAACAAAATGGTGTTGCAGAACGAAAGCATCACCATTTACTTGATGCATTCGGACTCTTCTCATTCAGAGTTGTGCCCCACATTCTTTTTGGGGCGACGATGTTCTTACTGCATGCTACTTGGTGAATTGCATGCCATTGTCTGTTTTGGGGGAGAAAATCCCTTTCTCTATAGTTTTTCCTAAGAAAGAGTTGTTCTCACTTACTCGTGTGTTTGGCTCTGTTGCTTTTGTCCTCCAGTTGACTTCAGGTCTTGACAAGCTTTCTCCTAGTTCTCATTCAAAATGTGTGTTTGTTGGGTACTCAAGGACCCAGAAGGGATACCGATGTTATGATCTATTGCACATGAAGTATTATATAAGTGCGGATGTGACATTTTTTGAGTCTGTGATGTATTTCTCTCTTACAGGTGACATGTTGGCTTCATCTTGTGTTGATGATGAGGTCTATATGCCACCTCCTCCTACGAGTCAGATGTCTCCTTCTCCTGTGATCCAACCATCCTCGCCACCACAACCTCCACCACCACCTCCTCCTCCACCCCCGCCTACTACCCAGTCGCATGAGCATGTTGTTTCGACTTTACCTAAGTTCTATACCCGTCGGCCCGCTTCTGCTCGTGGTCATCGCTCATCATCCAGTATGCCCCATGTTTATTCTGATAACATGGTTTCTAATGATGGGTTTGGAGATACATTTGTCCAAGAATCTTTGCAGGAAAGTGGCCAACATGTGGAGGCAGTTCCCGAGGACCTGAATATTCCTATTGCAATTCGCAAGCAGAAGCGGTCTTGTGCCACTTACCCCTTGCTTCTCAGGTTTCGCTCCATCGTCTAACAGAGGACTTTCAGAGATTCGCAGTAGCTCTTTATGTCGTGGAAATTCCACAGAATTATCAGGAGACTTGTAGAATAGTTGCCGGCGCTTGGCTATAGAGGAAGAGATGGCTGCGTTGCAATCCTGTGGTACATGGAGTTTGGTGTCTGCTCCTCCTGGGGCATCTGTCGTCAGTTGCAAATGGGTGTTTACTGTTAAACATCATGCATATGGCAGCCTTCATCGCTACAAAGCACGACTAGTAGCTCATGGATTTACTCAAACTTACGGCGTTGACTACTTGTATACTTTTTCTCCAGTGGCTCGTCACTCTATACTTCGTATCCTACTTTCATTCGCAGTGGTACGTGACTGGCCATTATTTCAGTTGGATGTTAAAAATGCATTTGTATATGGATATCTACAGGAAGAAGTTTACATGCAGCAACCTCTGGGGTTTGCTACCGAGGGGGAGTGCCAGAAGGTCTGTTGACTTCATAAGGCGATATATGGACTTAAGAAAAGTCCAAGGGCGTGGTTTCATAAGCTCTCGGATTTGATTGATAAATAGGGGTTCAAGAGGTCTAATGCAGACCATTCGGTTTTTGTGCAGAGGATGTCTAGAGGTACTGTTGTCATAATGGTATGTTTATGATATTCCTGTTACAGGAGATGATATGCATGGGATAAAGATGGCAAAGGAGTTTCTAGTCCGTCAGTTTGTTACTAAGGATCTGGGCACTCTAAGGTATTTCCTAGGGCTGGAATTCGCTAGGAACGCGTAGAGTCTTGTGATGACCCAAAGAAAATATGTTACAGACATGCTTGTTGAGACACGTATGATTGGGTGTCGACCCTCGACTACTCCTATGGATCCTAGCATGAAATTATACGATGATGATACAGATGAAGTGGGTAAGAGGAGATATAGAGAGATAGTGGGAAAGATTCTGTATGTACTATCACCAGACCGGATATCTCATTTGCAGTGAGTCGAGTGAGTCAGTTCATGGAGCAACCTCGACAAGTACATATGGATGCAATATACATGATATTGAGATATCTCAAATCTTCTCCAGGTGCAGGATTATTTTCAAGAAAGGAGAAACTCTCTCTATATCTGCGTATGCTGATGCTGACTATGCAGGATGTCCTAAGGATAGGAAGTCCACTTCAGGCTTTGTAGTTTTTGTTGGCAGTTCTCTTGTTTCTTAGAAAAGCAAGAAACAAACTGTTGTGGCCAGATCAAGTACCGAATTTGAATATAGGGCTATGACGCAAGCAAATACAGAAATGATGTGGGTTCAATCTGTGCTAGCAGATTTGCATATAGATATTTCTTTACCCATGCAGCAACAATGTGATAATCAGGCATCCTCATTCTTTGCAAACAACCCTGCATTCCATGAGAGAACAAAACATATTTAGGTAGACTGTCACTATATGAGAGACATGATCCAGAAGGGTTTGATTTCTACCTCTCATGTTAGCTCAGGAGAGCAAACAACTGATATCTTCACCAAGGCATTACTCAGGGGGCCATTTCAGAAGTGTTCGTCCAAGCTGAGTATGATTCACATCTATGCTCCATCTTGAGGGGGAGTGTAGAGATATTTATATGCTTCTATGTATCTTTTCGGTCATTGTATTTTTTTGATGTCTTTCTTATGTAATTTACCCATAGGTCTCTCATCTTTATAAGAGAGCCTAGGGTTTCTGGAATAAACAACTTTTCTATTTTTCCCAACACGATCCATTTGTATCAGGGATCTGTCTCACTGTATGTGATCCGTTTGTATTGGGGGATTCATTTGTATCAGGTATAGAAAAAAATATTACCAGTTTCAATTCTATTCGGGTATATGGATCCGTTTGTATTAGGGATCCATTTGTATGAGAGTAGTATATAAACTCCCCTTGAATTCTATCTTATTTGTTCTTCTCGGTACATTACATAGCTTGTAGAAATAGTTTGTAGTTTCATTATCTCTTTATGTTGTTTATCGTTATTTCTTTATTTTATATAGACCTCTCTGTAATTTACCCTTTAGGTCTCTCCCTATATAAGAGAGCCTAGGGTTTTCTGAATCGTGAACTAAGTTTCTTTTCCCAACATGGTATCAGAGCCACCCTAGGGCTCTCCTCCCTCCCGCCGCCCCTTCCCCACCCGCCTCCCTCTTCTCGGAATCGCCGCTTCTCTCTCCAGCGGCAGCCCTCTATCGCCGCCGCCATCTCCTTCTCCATCTCCAGCGGCAGCCTTCCATCGTCCGGGTTGGATCCAGCCCTCCATCTGGTTGGATCCCAGCCCCTAGCGGCCTCCGCCAATAGCCCCTGCCATCCGCTGAAGGGGATCCCAGCCCCCAGCGGCCTCCGCCAATAGGCGGCATCACCATCTGCTGCCCGCGTAAGGCCTCCGGGTGCGTGAACAGCAACCCGCGCAAGGTCTTCTAGCGGCTCCTAGCCGCTGAAAGGGCTGTCAGCCTCTTGTTAGGCGTGCCCTAGTTCCTTCCACATCCGTTCTATGGATTTGAGTGCGTAACGTCTACATACGCACTCAAATCCGATGCAGTGTTTGTAGACATCCAACATCACGTCTACATATCCTAGTTCTTCTCCAAGCGGCAGTATGTCAGAATCCAAAGTTGATATGCCATCCACCGGCGCATTCAAAGGTCCTGCGCCAATAGTCAGGATGGATGGGTCTAACTATGAGCTCTGGGCTATGCAGTTCATGAGCCTTATGAAGTCGAATGGTAAGAAACATATTCTTACTGAGGATGAGCCCGCAGAGAAGACTGGGATCTATGCCTCATGGGAGGCTGATGATTCCTATGCAAAGGTCTGGTTGTCCGGCACCCTGACGACGGAGATTGCCAACAACGTCCTCCATCAGCCCACTGCTAAGGCAATGTGGGACATTCTTGCCGCCACATATTCGCAGGTGCGAAATGAGACGAAGATGTTGCAGCTTCAGCACGACATATTCACAATGAAGCAGAGCGGCAGACCTCTCCATTCTCTTTATACATCCCTAAGAGGGATGTTCGAGAAGTTATACAGTATCATCCCTCTGACTGCAACTCCTGAGCAGCAGAAGGCGTTTCGAAACGCCACCATGGTTGGTGTTCTACTTGCGGCCCTTGACCCTGAGTACGATGCAGCTCGATCTCAGATTCTCGCTGATGCAGTTATTCCTCCAGTTGAGGATGTTTACAGACGGCTTAGCCGCATTCCAGTCTCCTCCAGCTCTTCTACTCCACCTCCTTCAGCGATGGCAGTTTCGCGTGGGAGAGGTGGACCACCATCTGGCCGTGGTCGTGGACGTGGCCGTGGACCCCAGGGGAGGGGTGGTCGCTTTAGTCAGACATGCTCCTATTGTCATCGCACAAGACACTCGGAGGAGACATGCTATTCGAAGCATGGATTTCCAGCATCAGCACGTATTGCAGAGCACTCTCAGTCTCCACTGACTTCTACTGCAGATAGTCGATTTGACGAACTTGTGGCCCGTCTCCGAGAGATTATGCCACATGCTTCTGGTGATTCGTCTGGTGGCTCCTCAGATATTGCTGCCACTGCCTCTGCCACTTCTTCCGCAGCCGCAAGCTCCAGTGTGACAATCAGGCAGCATTGTTTATTGCCAACAATCCAGCTTTCCATGAAAGGACCAAGCATATAGAAGTTGACTGCCATTACATGAGGGACTTGATCCAGAGAGGATTAATATCTACTGCCCATGTGAGCTCGAGAGATCAGACAACAGATATATTCACCAAGCCACTGCTCAGAGGACCGTTTCAAAGATGTTCATCCAAGCTGAGCATGATAGATATCTATGCTCCACCTTGAGGGGGAGTGTAGAAATAGTTTGTAGTTTCATTATCTCTTTATGTTGTTTATCGTTATTTCTTTATTTTATATAGACCTCTCTGTAATTTACCCTTTAGGTCTCTCCCTATATAAGAGAGCCTAGGGTTTTCTGAATCGTGAACTAAGTTTCTTTTCCCAACATAGCTCATTATGTGATCACTCCTTAAAAATAAGTTTACATGTAATGTTTCTTAATATTTGTGTATTCATATGTTTAAGGGTATAATGTTAAGAGTTTATTAACATAATTAGACATGTTTAATGGTAAATACAAACACGAAAGAGGCCAAATTCATGCATTTTTCTTGTATAATTATATTTTTAACGCAGGTGGAGGCCGTACGACACTGGGCAGCACTCAAGCATCTGCATACGAGGCATGCAAGAGCATCGGTGGTGCTAGGCGGCAACGCGGGAGGCGCAGGACCGCTAGGAAGTGCACGCATGGCGCGTGACGGTCCTCGGTGTTGTGCGGCAGCGTCAAAGTGGAAAAGGGGGTGGGGTTAGGGCATGGGGTACGAGAACTCTGGCCTAGGACTGTCATTCGGATACCATGTAGAGAGAAAAGAATATATTGATCCATACTGATGCCCTAGGGTTCTCTTATATAAGAGGAGAAACTTGTTGGGCAAATTACATAATCGAGATGAAAAAGAAAAGAAATACATAAAACATGGAAAGATAAATAATCTCTCAAAAAAAGTAGAGATAAACTCCAAAAAAATATGTAGATATTAATAAATATTCTACAATGAATAAATTATCAAAACACAAATACACGTAATCTTTAAATAATTCTCCTCCTTTTTTCATAAAAAAGGTACAACATAGGTCACTAAAAAACAAGTAGAGAGAAACTCCAAAAAAACATGTAAATATTAATAAATTAGTAAAACACAAATACACACAATCTTTAAATAGTTCTCTCCTTTTTTGTCTTAAACAAAAGTTACCATGTAGATTATGCAATATCTATAAGAAATGCGTTAGAGTCAGATAAATAATCTGATACAAGACAAAAAGAGCAAAGAAACCAAAAAATATGCATATCTATCTTATACGTATATAAAAAACTTGTACTTGGTGAAAAAAATAACAAACTAAATACTTGATATAAACTAAAGAGGTCTTTAGAGTCATTGGATGATTTGATCAAAGTCAGAGAAGCGAGGATCTGTCAGGATGGTGTCTTTAAGAATATCATGTTTGACTACTTCCAAGGTTGAAATAATCCATGAATCTCTATCAGGTTTCTTATATAGAGTAAAGAAGTTTGGTTAGTTGTTCTTTAAAACTTTTATTTCAATGTGGTCTTCTTTAGATCTTTGGTACATCTCTTATTGACAGTGCCGAATAAATGGTTTCTTATATAGAGTAAAGAAGTTTGGTTACTTGTTCTTTAAAACTTTTATTTCAATGTGGTCTTCTTTAGATCTTTGGTACATCTCTTATTGACAGTGCCGAATAAATGGCATCTCAGAGTGCATGTCATGATTCGGCTAGCTTTGGGTTGCTGTAGGAGGGGTCCCATACCAAGGTTGTTGGAAGAATGATTTTAGAGGTTGGGGGTTAAGAACCAGAGGGAACATCAGAAGGGTTGGCTTCATTGGGAGGTGACTCTACTTTGGGTCTTGATCCAGTAGGTTCTCTAATTTTAGAAATCTTTCCCTTTGTGAAAAGATGAGTTGTAAAAAAAGTGAACTTCAGATATTTTCTTATAAAAAAAATGATCGAAATAAGTTGAAATACACTAATGTGTCACAATGACCTTCATCAGGTTTAGGACAACCTTGTAGACCATTGTCATGATTGGAAAGAAGTCTCTTATCATTGATGATAGACTCGGTAATAGATGTTGGCACATCCATATTCAATGTGCAATTAAGTTTGTTGAGACACCTTTGAATCCTAACAAGTTTATTTAGCTTTATACAATGCAAATATCATGATGTGACCTCCCCCAAAATTGGGGGGCCAAGTAATATTTTCGTTCGGATTCAATTTGTTTTGGGTTTTGAAATCATGTTTGATTTGGAATTCAAATTCCTTTGCTTTAGAATTTGTGGTTTGGGATTTAGATCTTGTTTGATTTAGGATTTGGATCGTGTTTCCTTTAAGGATCTAAATCATGTTAGACTTAGGATTTATATCATGTTCCCTTTAGGATTTGGATCATGTTTTCTTTGGAATTAGATCCTATTTGTTTTAAGATTTATTTATTTATTTAGGAGGGCTACTATATAAACCCCACCATAGATTTAGTGTTTTGAATCATCCTTTACAATTTAGTTCTTCCACTATATTGAAATAGATCCACTGCCTCCTCTAAGGATGTAGCTTAGTTATGGTTGAAAATTGTAAATTTTGTGTTGTGCTTGTTTCTTGCTTGCTTATCCGTGTTATGCTTCTGTTGCACCCAACAAATTGTGTCAGATCCATCAGGCATCTAAAGTAACGAGGATACAACATGAAGATTGAGAAGTTCATCGACTGGAAGATGTTAGCCATAGGCACATAGATAAGTGGATATTTGCGGTATCTGAAAGGAAAATATGATATTGATCTCATCCATGGAAAAGATTTAGAATGTTTGGCTGCTGGATATTTAGATTCAGACTATGTTGTAGATGTTGATGAGAGATCTCTGGTATAATGTGTATTTACTTCGGCGATTTTTGTCATTAGTTGGAAGGTTAACTTACGATCTTTATTTACTTTGTCTACCATAAAGGTAGATTATGCAACGATGTAGGAGCTACAAAGGAAAACATCTGTTTGAAAGGCTTGATCGGCTTGGTTAATAACATGACCATGCTATTATATATTTTGTCAAGCTTGACGTAATATGCCTAGTCAAGGATTACGTGCATCATGAAAAACCAAGAATATTGATGTTGGGCTCTATTTCACGTTGAGTTATTTGGCTTATGGGTAAATGGATCATGGTTGTGGATCCATTTATCCACTTGGGTTCTACTTATGTAACTCATCTCACCCTGGCTTTGTGATATATGAAAAAGAAGGTTCTTGTTGCTGTGAGCAACAAGGATCAGTTCCCCTATGGTTTTCCCATCCAATTAGGAAGGTTTCCACGTAAGTCTTGTGTCTTGTGTGTGGTTGCTTGTCTTGATTCTTTTTCTACATGGTATCAGGGCCTTTGAGATTCAAGGTCACGAGTTGCTGATGTGTTTCTTGAGCTGAAGCTAGCGGAGCTTCTGCTTTTGGGCTTCAACTGGAGGCCATTTTCGGCTCTAAGATTTCGTTTAAAAGGTGTTGTTGCTGCACTTGGTGCTGCCATCTCTGATTGATGCTGCAACCTTTGCCAAACCTATTCGTTCCTTGTGATTTCTCCCTATAGGCTGATATTGTTGCAACGACTTTTTTCTATGCCTTGGAAGGTGTCTACAAGAAGGTTTGGTGCTGGGTTATGAGAGAGGATAACTAGTTTTGGGCAAAGTTGTGCTTGACTTTGTGGTGCATACCAAGTGTTCGACAAAATGCTTGAGAAGATGTTTGCTCACTATTTTATGGTTTTATTGCTATTTTCCTTTCATTGTTTCTACTCTGATTGGAGGTTCTTAAGGTCATTCTCCAGGACTGCGTTGTGCGGGGATATCTTGCTTGCAATTAGGGGCAAGCTGTTGAGTCAAATTCTGCAAAGGATTCAAGTTGCTACTATCGTTGCAAGTGGGACTGGAAACCCCCTTGAGCTGCAAGTACTATGGGTCTAAGTACCCCTTGAGCTGGATTTCTTTCTTTCATTGGGTTGCAAGGGTTGCTGCTATTGTCCCTCTTGGAAGTACATGTCAGTTTGTTTCTTGGTGGTTTTGTCCATTTTGTTGTTGATTGTTTGGTCCTTTATTTGCTCAACCGTAGTGATCAGGGATTGGTTTCATTGAGATTGCAAGGTAGTGGTGGTGTATTCCTTTCCTCATGGCTAACGATCCAAAACTTGAATAAATAATTGACGGTGGTCCATTGACCATATGACGGGTGATCCCAAACTTTTTAGAGCCTATAAATTGGCATATGGGAGGAATCATGTATCTCTTGTTGATGGATCTCATGTTATTATTGCTGGGAAATGAAGCATATCCCTTCTTGATAAATTCGTCATCCACAATACACTTCATGTTCCAGATATGCCTTTAAATCTCCTTTCTATTAGCAAGATAACAAAGGAATTGAATTGTGAACTTGGCTTTTTTCTGATAGGTGTGTGTTGCATGACTTGGAAACATGAAGGAAAATTGGGATTTGCATGGTTTCTAAAGATTTATATCGTTTACCAATTAAAGTGGTAGCTGCTTTAACAACTGCGATTTGAGGAAGGAAGGACAAGAATGATTGTCAGTGTCAACCAATGTTTGGAAATGCGGTCCATGCCGCCGCATATGCGCCTGCATATGCATATTCGGTCACTTGACCGAATCGCATATGCCATATGCTGCAATATGCGGACAAAAAGCATATGCGGCCGCATATGCGACCGCATATGTGATAGGATTCATGTTAATCCATGACATGTTGATAACACATTAACTCAATTTTTTCCGAGCAACTCTTATATCATCATTTACATCGGTGCATCTTTTCATTATTCTCGTATATGTTACATTTGAGAATATAATATACGATATTTTCTCATATAATTTTTTTCCATTGTTCTCAACACTTATTAATGATCTGCTTACTGCTTTTTGAATTTTCTTCTAATGAAATTCATTCTAATGACCAACAGTCTAGCATTTTATAGTTTTTTTACTTCTAATAAATTTTATATGCAAATACAATTTTCCCCTATATTTTGTTTCAACATGTTGTCCCTTGGAGTTACATATATGGGTACAATTTTGGGTGTATTATTTATATACCTATGATTATTCTTTAGCTTTTGTTATCTATATGATCTATATATACATTAAAGGTTTTCTTATAAAATTCATGTGTTCCATGTTGAATCCAAATTTGTATATGTATATGTATATATGGAATGCACCTTTGATGGAAGCAATGGTGAAGGAATCAAGGTGAAGATTAGTGACGATACCATTCAGAAGAGATATTCTTTTAGATATCTGGGATCTATTTTGCAACATGATGGGGAAATTGATGGAGATGTTACTAATAGAATAAATGTAGGCTGGCTAAAGTGGAGAGGAGCCTCCGCTGTTCTCTGTGATAAGAAAATTCCTTTAAAAATTAAAGGAAAGTTTTACAAAGCAGCCGTGAGACCTGCTATGCTTTATGGTTCTGAATGTTGCCTTGTGAACCATAGACATGTGCAGAGAATGGTTGTAGCAGAAATGAAAATGCTAAGATGGATGTGTGGACATACACGTAAAGATCGGATTCGGAATGATGCAATCAGAAAGAAAGTTGGTGTAGCTCCGATCGAGGATAAGATGCGAGAAAACCGCTTAAGATGGTTTGGTCATTTGCAAAGAAGGTCAACTGATGCACCGGCTAGGAGATGCGAGTGTTGGGATGTTGAGCCAGCTAAGAGAGGGCGAGGACGGCCCAAGAAGTGTTGGAAAGAGACTATACAAATGGATCTTAGTTTTTTGGATATAAGTTCGAGATTGACCCAAGATAGATCTGAATGGAGGCGAAGAATCCATGTAGCCGACCCTACTTAATTGCGGGAAAAAGGCTTTGTTGTTGTTGTATATAGGCATTAAATTCAAAATACACACTAAAAAGTAATCAATTTATAATATCATGCTTAAATATTTTATTGATTATATTATCTTATTTGAAAATTTTGACTTTGGATTTTGTTATATCATCAACATTTTTATATAATCACATTTTATTGTTTATTTATAATATTTTAAATTAAAATATTATAAACCGCATAAACCACATATACCTTCGTATACTCCTCCACATATCTGCTTACTCTATTTAGACCGCATGACCGAACGAATACCGCATACCACATTTCTGAACCTTGGTGTCAAGTCATACAATGGCATGAGCATCTTGACCATCTTCCATTTGGTTATCGTAAAGAATTGTTTCCTTCACTATTTGAAGACTTGAGCTCTACATACTTAGTGTGTCATGTTTGTTTGAAGGCAAAGCATACTGGTGCAACACATTTCAGTTACTGAGAGCAAGAAATGTGAGCCTTTTGAGCTAATCCACTCTGATGTTTGGGGTCCTGCTAATATTCCTACTCGTGATGGCTACAAGTACTTCATTATGTATATTGATGATCATTCTCGAAGCACTTTTGTTTATTTACTTCGAGATCGTGGAGAAGTTATGAGCACTGTATTTTTTTTCAATCTTACTGAGACAATACAAGAAAGTGATCAAGTGATTCATGTCTGATAATGCCCGTGAATATTTGTCTAAAGAATTACATGAACTGTTTAGTGCTAAAGGAACAATTCATGAGACTTCTTGTAGCTATACCCCTCAACAGAACAGGGTATCAAAGCAGAAGAACATGCATCTTCTTGAAGTCAACATATCCCTCCTATTTCAAAGAAACCTTTCCTAGATATTTTGGGGAGAGGTTATTCTTACGAGTGATAAGTAGAATGCCCTCAAGACAATTGAATATGACTACTTCATTTTATGTTATTCAGTCTGAGCATAAGCCGTTTGGTCTCCTTCCTAGGACTTTTGGTTGTGTTTGTTATTTCCAGACACTTAATGCAAAGAAGCTTGATGCACGTGCAATCAAAGGTATTTTCTTGGGATACTCTCCTACTCAGAAAGGCTACAAATGTGTATGCCCCAATGATGGAAAAATGCATGTTACTAAAGATGTCTCCTTTATTGAGCATAGATCCTTTTTTTCTAAGCATTTCCTTCAGGAGGAGAATGGAAGTAATGGTGAAGGAAATGTTCAGGATGTTCTTCTACTAGATGCATGTGATATTTCTATGAACTCTATGGGTAACTCCAACCAAACTGATGCAAAGATAGAGGGATTGAAACTTCATTCTCCTCAGTGGCATGAAAAAGCTTACAACAAGAAATATCTATAAGGGACTCAGGTGCAAACTCTAGAAAAAAAAGATTAACCACAATAATTTCAAACCGTAGAAGATCCAAATCCTTCCACTATTGTTGGTGATTCAGGTTCTAATCCAGAAAGTGATCGGGAAAATGATGTTAATGACAAGAACGATGACAACGGGTTAATCATTTGTGAAGAAGATTCGATTGCGTAGAGACGTGGACGAAGAGAAATAAAGCTCCCATCGAAGTATGCAGAATGTACAAGATACCCTATTGAAAGATATGTTGGCTACTCCAAGTTTAATGAAAATTAAAATGTTTTCATCTCATCATTGTCTGACTCTGTGATTCCTAGGAATTTTGTTGAAGATAATGTTGGTCTTAGATTTAATGTGGAAAAAGGCTTTGTTGTCGTAATGTTGATCCTAGATGGGTTCGAGCTATGCAGGAGGAGATGGAGGCCCTTGAAAAAAATTGTACATGGGACATCGTAGATATCCCAGATGGTACACATCTGATTGGTTCGAAGTGGATTTACACCATAAATACAAGCCACATAGGCAAGTAGAAAGATACAAGGCTAGACTTGTTGCACGAAGGTTCGGTCAGAAATATGGCATTGATTATCTGGAGACTTTGCCCTTGTAGCAAAAATGAATAATGTACGAATTATGCTCTCTTGCTATTGTCAAAGATTGGGAGCTTCATCAGATTTATGTGTAGAATGCCTTCTTGAACGAAGATCTTCTGGAAGATGTATACATAAATATGCCACCTGGTCAAGAGAAGACATGTAAATGTTGCAAATTGAAAAAAGCTTTGTATGTACTGAAACATTCTCTGAGAGACTGGTTCGAGAGGCTTAGTATTGTGATGCTCAAGTTGGGATTTCATCAAAGCAATGGAGATCACTCCCTATTTGTCAAGAAGGGAGAAAATAAAATTGCTCTTCTGCTTATTTATGTCGATATTATGATTATCACATGGGATGATGAAGAGGAGATAGATCACTTAAAAGGTGAACTTACTGCAATTTTTGATTTGAAGGACCTAGGAAATCCGAAGTACTTCCTAGGCATTAAGTTTTCAAGGTCGAATGAAGGTCTCTGTCAAAGAAAATATACTTTGCACATGTTAAAGGAAATTGAAAAATTGGAATATAAACGTATTTCTACACCTATTTAGGGAAATCACAAGTTGAGCATCAGGGATGGAAAGCAACTAGATGAGAACTTCAAGAGTAGATACCAGACTTGTAGGGAAGCTAATTTACCTCACCTCAACTAGATTTGACATCACTTGTGTTGTAACTGTGGTATCAATTCATGCATGCCCCTACAGATATTCACATGAGGGCTGGCTGTAGAGCGTATCTTGTGCTACATAAAGAAGGATCCTGGAAAAGGTCTCTTTTTTATCAAAAACACAAAGATGGAGATTGAAGGATACACTGATGCTGATTGGACTAGGTGCATGGATACGAGAAGATCTACTGATGGATATTGCATATATCTTGGTGGCAACCTAGTGATTTGGAGAAGCAAATGCCAATCAAATTGTGCCAGATCTAGTGCTGAAGCTGAATATTGGGCTGTGGTTATGGGTGTTACTGAGATGTTATTGCTAAAGACTAGTTTGACTGGCATCAGAATGAATTTTGAGCTTTCCATGAAGCTATTCTGTGACAATAAGGTTGCTATAAATCTTTCCAACAATCCAGTTTTGCATGACCGAATCAAGATGTGGAGATCGACCGTCACTTCATCAGAGAGAAAATTGATTACTAGGAGCCTGTTTTGCCATACATTAAAATTGGAGATCAAGTGGCTGATATCTTCACTGGGGGACTTCCCACGACTAGTTTTGTGAACAATGTAGGCAAGTTGGACATGTACAATCTCTATACCCAACTTAAGGGGGAGTGTTGAGTTCTACTTATGTAACTCACTTGGGTTCTACTTATGTACAATCTCTATACCCACTTGGGTTCTACTTATGTAACTCACCCCACCTTAGCTTTGTGATATATGAAAAAGAAGAAGAAAAAGAAGCTTCTTGTTGCTATGAGTAACAAGGATCAGTTCCCCCATAGTTTTCCCTCGATTAGGAAGGTTTCCACGTAAATCTTGTGTCTTGTGTGTGGTTGCTTGTCTTGATTCTTTTTCTACATTTCATTTATTTTAAGAAGAAGATCAAGGTGAAGGCCCATACGACGTAATCCACCTAATATGTCACAACGGCATTTCTTGGGAGCATGATCAAGCGTTGCCCGGATGTGCTCAATGTTACAGTTGGTGGTAACCCCTTGGCAGCATTTGTTTCACTATCTGAGAATTCAATTTTGGATGAAGTCTAGCAGTTGTTTTTCTGCTAAGGATTGAATTTAAGGGGGGATATTATTGTGATACCTTTAATGATGTGATGACTATCTATTCAGACTCATACATTGTAGAGTTTGTGACGTGACCTTCCCTGAAATTGGTAGGTTAAGTCGTGTTTGCTTTAGGATTCAAAGTTATGTTTCTTTCTTTGGGATTTGAAATAATTGAGACCTAAATTTCTGATTATTTCAGAAATTTAAGTCCATTTTGATTTGGGATTCGGATCTTGTTTGATTTAGGATTTGGATTCTATTTCCTTTGACAATTAGATCATGTTCTCTTTGGGATTCAAGTAATGTTCCTTTGGGATTTGGACCCTGTTTGTTTTGAGAATTGTTTATAGGGGGTACTATACAAACCCTGACTGGGTTAGTGTTTTGATTCATTCTATATACTTCAGTTCTTCCACCATATTGAGAGAGAGAGAGAGATCCACCGCATCTGCAAAAGATATAGATCAGTTACCGGTGAACCTTGTAAATCTTGTGTTATTGTTGTTTGTTGCTTGTTTATATGCATTTTGCTTCTGCTGCACCCAACAAAGTCCAACAAGGTCCATAATACCTAGATAAATCGGATATGTTATGATCAATCGGTGTAGTTTAAGCCTACTTAAAGCTCTAGTTGCAAATAAATTCATAGACTACAAGATCAATTATACATGCTTAAATCTAATGATTTGAATTATCATTACACTTATTAATAAAATAAACAGTAAGCATGCAATGAGATAACTCCCTTGGGATGATATTTCGATACATTAAGAATAAACTTAAATGATGCTAATCAAAATGGGTAATCAAGTCCCACTATAATTCAGACATGTTATCTTTGAATTTCTATAATATTCAACCGAGAAGGTTGATTAAATCCCCTGTGTATTTATATAAGCAGTGACCCAATTTTATGAACCTCCAAGCTTCGTAATCAATTATTTTAATATTATTCTTTTCTTTGGTATCTGTACAATAGTAATTAAATGCAATATATATGAACAAGTACTTCAGTAATTTTCAAACAAGTATGCTTTACCGAGTAACATGTTTCTTTAATATGAATAATGTGTCTTACAAAATCTTTAATTAGGTTCAAATAATTAGTTTAATATCAACTAGAAAACTTTTACTGTCGAATAATACACTCCTACTAATGATTTAATTAATTAATATTGTGCATTTAATTTAAAACTTCAGTTTAAGAACCTTTTACCAATCTAACTAATCATCATGAAATGATTAATAGATAACTTTATATTCTAAGATCGATTGGTCAATAATTAAAGCTTGATTAAGAAATTGACCCAAACTGTTCTATCAACTTCATTATTTGATCGTGATTTAGGTCAACTATCCAAATATTGATTGATGAATTTTTTTGTGTTGATTAATCAATCAAAAATATCAACTTAAAGGGTTCTTGCATGAGGAACACATGTGAGTAAATAAGCTAGTTTCGTTGCATCTCCACTCGGATGCAATCCAAAATTTGAAAGGGTTCTCGCATAGACACGTGCAAGTAAAGAAGTTAGTCCAAAAGATGCCGCAAAAGAAAGTTACAAATAGGTAGTTGGAATATTAGCACTTCGATTGGAAAATGGATGAAGATAGTAGACATGATGGAAAGAATGAAGATTCAGATATTGTTGCCATGAGACAAAATGTGTTCGGAGAGAAAGCAAGGAAGATCGAGAAGACATGCTTTAAATTATGGTATTCAGGTAAAGATAAGGGTAGAAATGGTATTGGAGTGGTTGTTCATAAGGATTTGAAGGATAGTATGGTTGAAGTGCAAAAACTTGGGGATTGGATTATTTTGCTAAAATTGGTGCTTAAGAGATTATGGATATCATCTCAATTTATGCACCACAAATTGATTTAGAGGAAAGGATTTGAGAGGATTTGGATAAAATTATGCAAGGAATCTCACAAAGAGAGATGATTTGCTTATGTGGAGATCTTAATAGACATGCGTAAAAGGATGCTTCAGGATATGCTAGTGTCCATGGCTTTAAGGATAGAATGAAGAGGGAAAAGTCACTCTGGATTTTGTAACGACTTATGACCTTTACATAGCAAACACTCTCTTCAAGAAGAGGGAGGAGAATTTAATTACTTATTTCATTGCATAAAAAGGGAGGTAGCAAAGGAACAAGATCAAATCCCACAAGAAACCCTAATTGTGATCTATTGATAGGATCAAATCCCACAAGCAACTTAATTGTGATTGCTTGATAGGATCGAATCTTACAAGAAATCTAAGTAAGATTCAACTAATTTTATTCGAACATTAGTATGGGAAACAAAATTACAAAGAAGCGACTGAAGCACAATGATTTGTATGGAAAATCCACTCTCCCATGAGAGAACCACATAGAGGCTATGGTTTCTTCATTGTAATAAAAAAGAAAACATGGAATGCAAACAATATATAACACCAAGGTAACTGCATCCAAAATTTTTCCCAGATACTATATAAAGACTCAATAGCACAAATACGAATCTTTGCTATCATACTTTCGCTACTCGAATGAAACATGTGGGAGATTGTAGAATTATCAGACCCCGGGAGATTTCAATTAATGTCCATTTCTTAAACAATTTATTTTAATTTTATAATATATGATGGAATACTTTGTTTTACTATTTCTTATGATCCTTTGTACACAGTATTTTGCAACAGAGCCCTATGCATGTGAACCCTCGAGTTTGCCAAAGTATCCCCCTAAAAAGGAAATGATTACCAAAAGTCAAGCTGGAAAGAGGTGAGTTTCAAGACTCCACGTGATGCTTTCATCAAGTCAAAAATGTTTTTCATGTAATGGTAGGTGATGATCCATTGCAGGCTACAGGCATCAGGGTCTAGCCTGGTGCCTGTAAGGTTAACCCAAAAGCTTATATCTTTGATACTAATGGTAAAATATGCTAAAGAATCAAGCACCTTCACAGAGCTGTAGATATCATAGTTCTAAGACTGAAATCTAAAAGGCCATCCCTTACTGTATTGTTCCACGACATATATAACAGTATTGTTTTCATTGTATAGTCTAAGGTGGTTAAATGCTAGAAGCCACGGTTCAGGAACAATAAACAGATTATCAAGGGCTGGTAGAGAATCTGGAGAAGCTAATGGCTTGTGCAAATTAGCCGCGCATGCTGAAGTATGCACTTTTACTGGCTTAAATGTACAATATGTAACTTTTAATATGCAACTCCATAGAAACATATAAAATGGAAAAATAATTATATTCTTTGTAATCATTATTCCTTGCTTTTGATTTCATAGGGATCTCAGATTATTCAGCATGGAGTCAGAAACAGAAAGTTGGAATGGGAACTTACAAATAGTGAATGCAGAAGCAGACCACATGTAGAACTGCATCTAACCAAAAATACTCGCCGACGAGATACCATGCTTATGAGTTTAGATGAGATCCCTCTCCCTGGACCTCTGCAAGTTTCAACTTCAAGTGGCTTCATGTGGGCAAAGAAGCGAGCAGATCTTGCATCCTCTGAACTCGGTAGTAGGCTTGACTCAAGAAGTGAGATTGGTAGTGAATTCAGTATTGAGGATCAAGAATATGGGGGCCGGGATGATATTGAGGTGCTTTCCCAAGGCAGTGCGCCATGTGGGGACATGTATGCAACGCGAGGACAGTGGTCACGGTTGCAACACCTAGACACGTTCCGTTCTTGCAAGGAGTTGCATTCGGAAGACTCTTTGAATTCAAATCTTTGTAAAAATAGAACTCCCTCAAGCACAAGCACCTTGGTAAGAATCTTTTAGTTTCTTATTTATTTGTATTACTTCAGATGTATGTATTGTAATCACTGCTTCATTCTGGAAAAAAAGGGTTGTCAGGATTCAGGAGAGAAGGCCAATTTCCCAAGCAGCAGTCTATCTTCTCAATCAATTCGTGTCGATCAGATGTTAGAGAAACATGAAAAGAACATTCGTCGAGCAATCCAACGCCATTCACGGCTTCAGAGAGGTACATAAAAAGCTGGATTTATACATTCATGTTGACAAGGTCGTATTTCTGAGTTGCTGTCTCATGCTATTATGCGTATATGATTTCTTTCCTTTCTTGGTCAACCATCATGTAAGTCCATGATTGAACTCCATAACTGCAGTGCTTGTGCATGCAAAATAAATGCGGAAGAAAAGCATCGTGCAAGATCCTCAATTCATGGTCAGTCACGACTACAGCAAGTTCCATTACTAAGTTGGAAGGGAGAAAGCATTCCAAGAGAAAATTTTACATAGGTTGCTGACCTCAATGTGAGTGGACAAGGAAGGTATGCATCGCATCAGAAATAATGAATAAAGGCATCTTTATAAATGCTAAGTGCTCCAATAATAACGAAGTAATTGACAAGTAACCATTAATACGGTAGTTTTGTAGTAATCAGTTGCAGAGTTTTCTCCTATCCATGTATACTGTTCACAGTGTATGGATAGTGATTTTTCTGAAATGACAATTCCTGCTCCTACATTCTTGTATGCTGATATATATCTGTGATTTTATGTGGTATGTTTGTCATCTAGTTAATAGTTTTCATTATAAAGGCACTTGGTCGAACATGCTTATAAATTTAGACCAAAACCTAAATGGGGGCACTTGGATTGAGGAATTATTCCTCCTAACAATGGCCTTGGCATGCCTTTTATTATATCCCATCATTTTCTAATGAACACGAGGGAATGATCCCTTAAACAATGGTTCAGGGAAGGCCGGACTGGGAAAACTACTGGCTTAGTTTGCACAGGAAATAAGCTGTTAGATCAACGATAATTTATCCTGAACGCAAACCCCTGATTCCGTTATGACCATTAAGGTGTCAGGAGAGGCCTATGTACCCCATTCTTCACGAAGATTTTATGTCAGCAAAAAAAGTATTAAAAATCGGAAAGAAGTCTTTGTTGTCTGTGCCAAGGTTAGCTTCCTATCATATGAATTTGTATGACTAAAGATGTAATCCGAGATTTTTAAGAGTGCCGGGGTTCCATCTGTAAACTGAGAATTATGCGCCAGAAATTCCATGAAAGTGATTCAATATTGCTGTGATATGAACCATTAAAAAGTAATCCAAGATTATGAACCATCATAGGTAGTCATGAATAGTTGTTAAACATTACATGGTATAATCTTGTGTTAATTTTCATTTATTCTTGCCGTTATGTTTGACAATTTCTATCAAAAGATGATGAATTTGATCCTAAATGTCAATTCTATTTTTGAATCATGCCATTCTCTCATCCCCCTCCTCCCATCCCCCAAACATCCAACCCATCCACTTCATTAGAAACCCAATGCAGAGCTGAGAGCTTCCAGCCTTGGTGACAGCAACGACGAGCGACTCCAGCGAGCAAGGACAGAGAGGGATGAGGAGGATCTGAGGTCCATCCTTGAATCTTATGCTTCAGCGCAATGTTGAGTTCCAAACAACGCTGAGCTGTAGAGCAACATTCTCCATGTATTTTGCGATTATGGAGCGTTTTGCACGTAACAATTAAAGTATACATAATTATGGATGTAAAAATTCCGACAATTAGAGAGTCGGCACTGGTCCCATCGAGTGAGGATTACCAAACAACTCATTTTAGCTTTGATGTGGATGGTCCACTATATGATAACGATGTGGATTAGCTCGTCCGAGTTATCGAATTGATAAGGAAAATATTGAGAGAAGTTTTGATTCACAGTATTTGCGCAATCAATGGGAAAGGATCACAACCTTAGAAACAATGCACAGTTGACATAATCAGTTATATATAGAACTTGGTGTCCCACTTCAATGAACATTTTTAAGAAATATTACTACTAGAAAGTTTACAGAAGCGTGCCTCTATAGATCGAGGGGGAGAAACACGAGGAAGGGAGGATCCTTCCGGCTTTATTCACGAAACGAAGGTTACATCAACCCACATGACTATCCAGAAACACGATGTCAGCATGTACCATGTCATTCTTGCGAGAAGGGGAGTAGGGGAGCATAAGATGGTGATCCATCAACACAAATCAGCTTATTTATCTTATTCACGCAGGATTTGTGATGTCAAGGACACTTAGGCTTCTTCTTACTGTTGAGCTTGTCTCTGTAGCAAGGGCATTCATCCTTGTTGCCATAGGTCCCTGACGGAACACACCTACACTCCTCGCAGCAGATGCCGCAGTACTTGAGGCATCTGTCTCTCATCCCCGCCTTGGAACATCTCACCGCACACTTGCTGGCGCAGAAAACTGCATACATTGCAGATAATAACAGATTGTTATGTGATTAATGAGCTATATCTTGTTTTAAAGTGGATTTTTGGGGTTGAAAAGTTCATCATCACTGGTAATAGATCCTTTATTTCCTCTTTTCTTGACAGCATGCTTTTCTCCGTCCCTTCCTTCCCATCTTCTTTGAGATCTTATGTATATAATTTCATGTATTGTGTACGTAAGAAGAATATACCTGATCCTGCAATGGCTTGCTGGAGGAAGGAGGAGAGTAGGAGGAGCATAAAGCCCCAGGTGGCGCGTTGAAATTTTTTCATGATCACCTGATGACAGAAAGAGATATATGGAATGATGGTAAGAACATGTCTCGGAGGTGTGGTGCTATTTGTATGGGAGGGGGAGATACGCACACGGTGAGGAGAGATTGGTTGTTTACTTGCAGATTGAGGTATCACGTGCTGCCTATCTGACTCCCTCCTGGATTTGTCATGAAAAAGCTATTTCTTTGCTTGGAAGGGATGCCAGTTGAAGATTTTTCCAGTTGTCTTTGGTTCGTGTAGTGGAGTTGGTGATGTAATGTTGTTTACTTTGGGGAAGTTTCTTGGAGAGCAGATCCTCTGTTGTACAGAAGAGAACCGAGGACTGCTGTAAAACCATAGACCGCCTGAGCTGCTCGATCTTGATCGAGCAGTTCGCACGAATTCCCACGGTAAATATCCACAAAAACATCGAATTCGTACGAATCGCTTGAACAAGATCGAGCGGCTCAGGTGGCCCATGGTTTTACAGCAGTCCTCTGCTGTACAGCAGAGGACCTGCTCACGCGGTTTCTTGTACTTCGGAACGACGCTCTCCTTGTACCTTTGCTTGATGAAAGAAGAAATAAGTTTGCCAACTGGAGTCATATGATAGCAACGGCTTCCCGCGCTTTCTTAATTAGCAAATAGGACGCCAATATAGAACTGGACTCGAGGAGTTGATTGAGCCATATATACAAATCACTTGGCCCCCTATCTAAGCTTTCCCCAACAGACCACATCCAGCTTGCAACCATGCTGTCCATTACAATATTCAACGATCCCTCTCTTGTCAAACCAAGTCGGGCCTGTCCAGTTAACTACTTCTAATAGATGTAATTTAATTAGGTTCTTGGCGCAATAATTCTTTGCATCTAATTTTGGCAGATTCAAAGAGCATAAACTGCGTTGTCAAAGGTAACTAGCACAAAACCCGCGTTTCGCGACGGTAACATATAATTTCAAACAAAATAGATCAAATATATCGAACTAATTTAACTTATGTCTCTGATTATTGCTTTAACATATAATTTCAAACAAATTAGATCAAACATATCGAACTAATTTAACTTATGTCTCTGATTATTGCTTTAACATGCAGACGATAGTTCTCTCTTCTTATGGTCTTCTTCTTCTTTTTTCTATAATCGCAGACATGTGTGAAAATGCAACTTATTTTAAAAGTTTGCGAGGAAAATTCATGTGTGTATTTTTCAAGTTTATCTTTTGCTTTAATGTTTGTAACCCTCCGCTTCGTTTTGTCTCCTAGACTTGGAAATGGATGAATCTCACTCACTCTTCTTTAATTTGGAGTTGTGATTACATGCTTCTTAAATAGAGTTTTTTATATGAAAAAGTTGTTTTCAATATATAAGACTATTTTTTCTTAATGTATAAAAAATTTGAAATATATTTATATTATGTGTAGTTTTTATCTTAAAAATAGTTTTTTTAAATACTTCTAAATACATACCTAATCATTGTAACTATATATTATATAATATTTAAAGATTTAAAAATATTTTCGGTAGATTTTGCATTTTAAACTATAAGAAGAAAATACGTATGAATTGAACATGTATTTTTAAATAAATATATGCGAGTGAATAAGGAAAGGGACATAGAAAATGCTATGTATTTCTTATTTTTCAATTTACCATTTAATAATTTTTTTGCATAATATTATGAACCAAATTCTTCTTTTTGTATAACAAAAATATCTGAATCAAACATATGCTCTACACTAATTTTTATTATGCAGTGAATGTATATTTTGGGAGTATTTTAAATGCAATAACACTCACTTTTTAGCTTTTGACATTTTTATTTTAATAAGGGCTCTATTTACACAAACACTTATGTACATAATACACTAATTTGTATGATTTTTTTATATAAGGAAAATGAGAGAGAAAGAAGAGGAAAAAAATGTGCAATATACATCTAAATGTACAAAAGAAAGAGAGCTATAATTAAGAAAATGATATACAATAATTAGCCCAAGGAAGTGTTTTATTTAAGCATATTTAGGAGGTTTATTGAGTTGTTTGCTAGAGATTTAAGCTAAGATCAAGAAATAAAGTAAGTGAATCATGGATTCATAACTTACCAACGTAAAATACGAGAAAATTCTTAATAGTGCGGATCAATAATAACAAGAAGTAGAACAACGACCAAGTGCTCGTGGTTCTTTATCAAATGTGCTTTGGAAGAAACATGTTAATGCTGATTATATTGTTGAAATACTTCTAAATTTGAAGGAGATGTGTCAGCAATGTAAAATACTCTTACTATTTCAAAATCATGAAGGACATAGTTCACTGCAAGATGCAGAGAAGCTCCATACGAAACTGTGTACTCAAAATTCCTGAGTTTTACTCGAGCAAAAGTCTTTAGATTTGAGATGTATGCAGATATGATGATTACCCAGGTCCATATGTTAAAGTACTTTGAGGACATGAACAACTGAAGAGAGTGTCTATGCAATGGTTATATAAGGCCAAAGGGAAGCATAATTGGAAGCACGAGTTTTGGAAGAGTCCAACCCAAAGGAAGAAGAAAGGTCAAAGATGTACAACTACTGGGTTACAAAGAAAAGGGCTTGGGATGTTCAGAGGAAGGCAATCAGTATTGTATTTGGTGACTGGAAGAAGTCATACGCTGAAATGCCTTATCTATTGCATGCAATGAAGGCTGCTATTCCTGAGACTGAAATTGATATTGAATACAACGACCATCCTGATCCTCAGAAACCGCATTATCATAGATTTGAACGATGCTTTTGGGCATTTGGACCTTCCATTGAGGCATTCAAATATTGTCGCCCTGTGATTAGTATTGATGGGACCCATTTGTACGGGAAGTACAAACAAAAATTGCTCATTGCTTGCGGGATTGACGGAGATAAACATATTGTTCCCCTTGCATTCGGAATTGTTGACGAGGAATCTGGTCCTTCGTGGAAGTGGTTTCTATCGTTGATACGTATCAGGGTAATCGACATGCGAGCTGGGCCAATTTGTATCATTTCCGACCGGCATTCTGGAATAAAATCCGCTATGAAAGATGTTGACGTGGACTTATTAGAACCCTTTGCATATTGGTGGTTTTGTACAAGACACGTCGCGAGCAACTTCAATAGCGTCTTCAAAAACGGCTCCATAAAAGCCCTGGTTCAAGCAGCAGCACTGCAAACGACTACTAGAAAGTTCGCATACTTCATGCGGAAGTTGCAAGGGTGGAATAATCAAGCAGGTCGATAGTTTTCGACTCATGATTGTCGTCATGAGCATTGGACTTTGGCTTACGACGGTGGTTATAGGTTTGGTCAGATAACTACAAATTTGAGCGTAAGCTACAATGCAGTTCTCAAAGATGCTCGTTGCTTGCCAATCTCTGTGTTGATCGAGAAAACTTTTTATAATTGTGTGTCATACTTTATCCAACATGCTGAAGAGGCAAGCGCTGCCATTGCTATGGGCCGCAAATTTACGCATTATGCATCCACAGAGTTGAACCGTTGGAGTGCAGCTACGAACAGGCACACAGTGACTCATACAAATACAACTAGATATATTGTTCGAGGTTTCTAGCAGTGCTCGACGGACTTCTACTGGTCTTCGCGGTCGTAAACAATACACGGTGAATTTGCACCAACGGAAATGCACATGTAATAAGTGACAAATATTCCGTATCCCATGTTCCCACGCCATTGCGGTCATTTCAAAACGTCAAGCGGAAGTGGATTCCTATTTGGAGAGTGGTACACGTGGCAACACCAGCTGAAAGTTTATGGTGGGAATTTTTTCCCCATCGGTGATCGGGAAACATGGGCTCCTCTTGACTATCTAGAATTACGTCCAGACCCAAAACGTAAGCGTGGCAAAGGTCGACCACGCACAACAAGAATTCATAACGAAATGGATGTTAGAGATGTGATTCGCCACAATACTTGTTCGTTTTATGGGATACTGGGTCACACACACCGTGGATGTCCCAATAAAACCGCAAGGGATTCTCAAGCATCCACGTCCAATGTGCCGACAACGGGAAGGAATAAGAATAAATGTGGTAGTTGTAGTGGCGTAGGTCACAACAAAGACAAATGTCTGGTTTCGAGTAAGTTTGTTTATTTTTTCTTGAATTTGCTGCATAATTAAATTTATATGGCGCGGGTCACAATAATCGTATACTCTTGTTCTTTACATTGTATGTGCTAACATTGCATTTTTAACATTGCAGATGGATCCCGACCCACTTGACCCCTCCGTTTTGACTCTTCAGGAGCGACATCGTTCTCGTCGTGTCTGGGCTGGCGATGTAAGTATTTGTAATTTTTGGTTTTCTAATAATCGTTTTCCTTAACTAAATTATCTTGTAGGAATCTTCATGGTTGCGTTGCCGACGACGTGAGACACATGTACATCGGATTCCTTTGGATGATCGACTACAACCTTATGTAGTTCAAGCATGTTTTGGATGCATTTCTGAACTGGAGTTCATTACGCTAGATTGTCACTTGGTAACGACGTTGGTTGAACGCTGGAGGCCCGAGACACACACTTTCCACATGGCTAGTGGGGAGATGTCCATCACCTTGCAGGACATCGCATTCATCATGGGGCTGCAGATTGATGGACCTGTCGTTACTGGGGAGACGACACCTTCAACCACATGGGCGGATACTTGCGAGGAACTGTTGGGTGTACGGCCACTACCATCAGACATCGTTGGCAGCAGGGTGTCAGCAAGTTGTCTCTTCACCCATTTTGCAGACTTGCCAGAAGATGCAGAGGAGGTGGACGTTCAGAGACATGCTCGAGCCTACATCTTGCAGTTACTTGGTGGAGTATTGTTCACGGGCAAATCAGGATCGTTGGTTTCACTTATAACACTACCACATCTGCATGATTTCGCCTACTCCGGGACATTAAGCTGGGGGTCCGCCGTACTTGCATATCTGTATAGACACCTTTGTTTAGCAGCAGATATGGCGACAAAAGAGATTGGAGGCGCGGTCATACTCCTTCAGCTATGGGCATGGGAGCATTTCCCCCACATTGCTCCAGTTGTGCGGGAAAGCAGACAATGGCACGGGCGCCCGTTAGGAGTCCGCTGGGCGACGGCGTTTGCCCATCGTCGACAGCCGACACACGTAGTGAGACCATACAAGGATGCTTTCGACATGCAATCACCGGAGCAGGTAACTATACATCCAAATATTGTTTCAAGTTCAACCCAAAAAATTACTGATCTAAATACAATTTTGCCATTTAGGTATTGTGAACACCATACACCGAGGACACCCGGTCTCCCTGCCAACTGTCTTGAAGGCGAGCGCATTTGGAGAGCGTCTGTACCATTGATATACTTCCACATTGTGGAGTATTACTTCCCCGACCGATTCTTGAGACAATTTGGCGGCCTTCAAGACATTCCACAACCTTGCTTCACATTTCAGGACCTCCATGCAATCGACTTGAGAGGGAAGACGCATGTGGATAGGAGGGCGAAACACATGTTGTATATACTCCAATGGGATGAGCGGGAAGGTACAGTAGTTGATATCAATCGGTCCAATGGGATTGTCGCGATGCCCGCCTACGAGCAATGGTACAGGACGATTACTAGAAGGTTTGTTAGACGACTAGGTGCAACTATGGCAATCAACGTAAGTGCTCGTTTACACTTTGTTGTAAATTAATTTAAGAAGACTACAATAAATTTACCTCTATGTTTTTTTTATTTGGATGCATCTCGCCAAGTGGAGCCGCATATATGATATTGGACACGAGGAATGCCGCGAGATTGCGACACAAGCAAAGGCGGAAATGGAGCAGTGGTTGACGTTTCAATTTGCAGATGTCGTCACAATACATGACGACCGTGCTGATGTGGCTCAAGCGGAGGCAAGGCGAGGAAGAGCAAGAGGAAGAGGAAGAGGTCGGGGAAGGGCGCGTGAACCAGTGGCGGAACCCATAGATTATGAAGCAGCCGCTGCGGTAGATGAGAACTTTGCGCCAACAGAATTGGGGACATACTTCGTCACACCTGCTGTCGAGCGACCACGTGACGACATGCCAACGCCGCAGGCACCGTTGAGGCAAGGATTGGACGGCAGAGAAACACAACCCACTTACTGCACGCTCACGCCGCCGTCAATGCCAACCTTCGACGAAGACGATGCTGGGCCCTCGCAAATCAACATGATAGACGAGGCGAATCGTCTGTTACCCTTCCATCGTCGTGATTCAACGATAACATATCAGCGGAGGAGAAAGCGTTGAGTTGTAAAGCTTGTAGTTGCTAATGTGATACAAAAATGTAATGTATTTTCGTGGACAATTCTATATATATAAAATGTTTGGATTGTCTTTCTGCATCACAATATTTTTCTTTTGTGAATGTCTGCGCATCCATAGCACACATTTGTGATTGTGGATATAACTTTGAATTTGTGTTCATCGACATGAAAAAGGCATATAAATTGATGGCCGAGGTTCATATTTGCTCTTATTTGGTCTCTTGTCATAAGAAGACTAAGGGCCAAAACTAGAGATTCAAAACCAGACAAATCCAGACCTGCCCTGTCAGTTTCCAGGGAGTAAATGATATATCGCATGTTCAACATGCGACATATAAGAAACTCCCTGGATTCGTTCCAGGGAGAAACTCATATATCGCATGTCGCACATGCGCTATACGAGTTGCTTCCTGGAACAAATCCTGGAACAAATCCAGGGCGATTCTTATATATCGCATCCTCAATATGCGACGCACCTGTGGTTTCTGAGTAAAAAAAAACTTCAGGGGTGTCACATGTTGAACATGCGACACCTCTGTAGTTTCTGAGTAAAAAAAGAATTTCGTATAACCTGGGTATTTAAGTAAATCCCAGATACTTCTTAGGAATTTGACTCCTCTAATAAGCCACCCAAAATCTATGAAGCAGTGTCTCTAATCCTCTTTGCACGATCTCCTCATATTAAAATAGGTTTTTTGGCTATTAAGAAGTAGATTAGAGGGTTCAGTCACCCAAACTGCCTTTAGTCCGTGACACGACCAAGTACCAAATTTTGCGAACTTGATTTGTGTATCTAATTAAAAAAACAATTTTTCTATTATTCGTTGGACCATGTAATGATATATAGTAGTCGGATTTGAATTATTACATGCTTATTCATTCATCTAATAATGCTCAACACAAAGGTCTATAATCCTAAGAATCCAACTAATTATTGATTAATGGTGTTGTTCTTAATCCTCTTAACAATATTCGCAACACGAGTTCACGCCAGATGTATTGTTCTTCCCATTGATTTCTACTGGAAGAAATATTTTTACTTCACTTATTTAATAGCATCACTTTCCAACCTTAAACCAGCCAAATGGAGATGGGTTCTCTCATTCCATTTCTACCTAACTTGATGCAATCCGAAAATCCCTAAATTTTCAGTTAAGTATATGAATATGCAAAATGTGACGTACTATTACAAATAACCCATTAAGCGTATGACTATGCCATTATGATGTTCAATTAACTGTGGGGTTTACGAGTCCATGGAGTACCATACATGAATAAAAACTAAATGACCTTTTGGGAATGATTGTTGCACGCATACATGATGCAAAGCAACAGCAATCATGTTCTTATATTTAGAAGGCTAAAACATATGCCAAGTTAAATCCCTCAAAAGTTAGATTATAGAAGAAGTGGAAGGATCAATTTAGCAATGGTGAACCCTTGATACCTGGGGATAAATAAATGAACGGCTTCAAACAATAAAAAAATAAACATTCCAGACCAAGCTTCCGGAACATGTTGAGATTTATTTTTTCTTAAATGTAGATTTTGATTCAAAACAAGATGCTAGCATACTCAGACTCTTACAAAGGCACCCGAACAAAGATAAAACTAACTGGAGTGAACTATCAAATCAAAGATCTAAAACAAGGATTGTGAAGGAGGAGGACAGAGAGGGTTGACAGATATTGGGGAGGAAGCGGAGAGTGGGGAAGGAGAGTTGGAGAATGGAGCGGAGCTGCTGGTGAGAAATAAGAAAGGTGTGATGGGAAGTTTGGGAGAGGGGGTAGGTAGAAATAGAAGAAAGCTAGAAGGAGAGGGAGAGCTAGGAGAAGAGGGAGAACTTGCTGGAGAAGAGGGAGGGTGCTGCTGGAGAAGGGAAGAAGGGGAGCAGCAGGGAAAAGATAAAAGAAACTAGGAGGAGTGGGACTTGAGGCCTGCTGGAGAGAGGAGGGGAGCTGGGGGAAGATAGAAGAGAGCTGAGAGGAGGTGAGAAGAAACTGGAGTTAGGGGAAGAGAGGAAGAGGAGAAGAGGAAGTCGGGGAAGAGAAGGTAAGGGTCTATATGGATCTTTCTTGGGTTCTTCTGTCTGCCCTCTACCCTTTCCCTTTTTTATAACAGGGTTGCCCCATTTTAAAAAATCCAAAATTACATGGGTTGCACCATAAAATGTGTGCCGCCTTTTCCAAACGAGCTCCAAAGAAAATGACAAAAAATTACATGGAAGCCGTGGAGAGATGTATAATGATAAGGGAATTCTTGGACAATTTTTTGTTGCTGAAAGTTGCATATAACTCCTCAAGGTTGGGCATGAATTGCATCAATTCTTCCCTACTGAGAAGAATCTTGCTCCGGCAAGATTACGTTGTAGTAGCTCTGCAGGCGGTCATGGAGAACCTTTCTAATTTGCACTCTTCAATCCACAAACTGACTTTCAGGTAATGTTCCTTCCATCGCTAGACAAGCCCATGATATGTTGCCAATTCACAAATGTCAAGGATGTCTTTGATGATATCTGAACCCAATGTTGTCGATGTGATTGTTGGTGACGATTTCATCTGTGAAAGCTTCTGTATAGTTGCATTTCTCTCAACATCTGATATCGATTAGGTGTTGATCTCTAGAGGGAGGTCCATTGCATAAGCATTTGGACTGATCTTCTTGACGATTTTGAAAGGACCAAATTTGTTTGAACTTAATTTGTGGTTGCATCGCTCACGAAAACATTCTTCATGAAATTGGGCCATAATCGAATTTCCTTTTCTGAATCTCATCTTTCTCACGTGGGTATCGATTTGTTTTGGATATGTGGTTGATGTGATTTGAGATTTGGTGTAGAATTTGTGGTGGAGTTGATGGGTAGGATAAGCCATATGGTCAGGAATTGCACCAGCCCATCTAGATTGAACCAAGGAAACTTAATCAATGACACATGGAATTGGAAATTCGTAAAAAACATTCAAAAGGAGATTTCCTAATGGATTGATAAGATGAACCATTACAAGAAAATTCAGCACAACGAAGAATCGAGTCCCGTTGAGTAGTTCATTTTCCTGTGAGGCAACACAGCAAGTGTCCCAAAGGTCTGATTATTACTTCTAGTTGACCATTAATTTGGAAATGATCTGCAATATTATAGTATAAACGCATGCCCGATTTTGACAATGACTTCATGCCCTTATTAGCCAAAAATGAATGAGGTATGCAATGCATGCAGACAGTTTCCTTAGAAAAGGGACCAATTTTATGGGATGCATCTAAGGACTTCATACACATGACACAATAAGTCATTTTCGAAATTAGATTCATGGCAACCCCAGAGACAACGATACTAGTGGTTGGTATAAGCATGATTAATAGTCCATAAGGATATTCTCTTGATGACGTGTAGGAATTGTTCGAGGAGAGTGAGGGTTCGAACTCTGCATTTGAATCCTCGATGTCATTAAATAATGGGGCATGTGGGACATGCTAGTTTCAGGGACAAGATTCATGAGGGTTGTTTGTCTCGTAGAGGTGGGGGATTCTTGGGCACGGCATCCGCATATTCTTCTAGGGTTAGGGAAACTTCGTAATCCATTTGACCAAGGTTCATAGCATCGTACCCAATCTCTTTAACAATAAAAACACAAGTGATTAGTGACTCCTGAGGCAGAAATTGGAAAGTAGCAACATCGAGAATTACAGGTGACTTTTGTGTACAGTAAGGTGTCTTGACCATCATAGAGTTTTGGCGATCCATTTGGGGACCTTCACATCGATCGATTGTCATTTGCTTGGGATTACGAGTGTGAGATTGGGGTTGAAGGGTAATTTGTGTCTTGTCTATTATATCAGTATCTTTCATCCTCCCATGGGTTGTACATTGACCAAATTGGCAAGGGTATCCCATTGACAGGTGTGGCACTTCCATCGATGCAATGTGACACCAGATCTCGTCCTCATAGGTCGGGGTAAGGACAAATTTGACGAGGCACTAACTTGGTGTTTGGTACCCTTTCTTAAGCCTTATCACACTACTTGGTCGATCCCAAGGTTGTATTAGCTCCCCCAACTTATCGACTACCTCTTGGAGTAAAAATTTCCTATGTTTCCTCTAGTGATGATTAGTCGCATCGGTCATTGGAAGTGCACACAGTGTAAAATATGCTCATTCTTAACCAAGCATCATATCTCCCTATTTCACATGCTAGTGTGAATTGTGGCACAAACTCCATTGGTGCATTATTCTCTCCTTCAAGGTCGTGTTTAATCAAGGGAAAAGGTAAACTAATGTCTGGATCAACCATGCTGGTCTTGTAATCTTTCTTGTCATTTGGAAACTCAATCATTATTTCAGGTTCAACCAGACAAGTGGGGGTGGCCACATCACTTAATTCATCATGCACTAGGTGTGTGTTTGTTATGTGTGGATCGAGGTACTGTGATGCCATATAATCCTTTTGCAGGTACCTGAAGCAGGGGTCATATCCCATGGCAGGCTGAGCGTCAAGGATTCCTGATCTAACATAAGCGGGTCCAGGCTGGGCGAGGGTATCTACAAGAGTGGTGCGAGCTCCCGTAGCAACTGATTTGACGGTTGACTGTGAGCCAATCCTAGTTAGTCCAGTGGATGTGTTTGGCATGGTGGTCGGGACATTAGAGGTGATAGTGGGCGTTGAGTGTGGAGTGATGTTTTTAGTTAAGTCAATCTCAATCTGAGTATCTCTATCATGGGCCACATTCATGGTACAGTTGTCACACATCTATAGTTTGACTGAGTTATCTATTCACGATCCATATGTGGGTTGAGAGTCATTTTCCTCTGGGTTGTTCCGAGCTATCAAGATTTGGAATTCTTTGGTGTATTCCTTGATGGTACATGCCCCTTGGTGAAGGGTTTGAAGATGGTAGTAAGAGTTATGTTGATATTCCTTCGGTAGAAACTGGTCACGTAGTTTATGTTGCATCTTAGTCCAAGAACGAACTTTTTCGTTACCATGATGGTGTTGCTCCTCTTAAAGTCGCTTCCACCAAAGTAAGGCATGTCCCTTTAATTTCAATGTGGTAGGCCAAACCCTATTCTCACTCGACATATCCATTCGCAAGAAGAAGCGATCCAATTGATCCGTCCAGGCTAAGAAGGCATCGGGATCATGTCTTCCATTAAATTCATCCACATCAATCAACATGGTGTGATCCCATTTGAAGTTCTGTAATTGATTAGGATGTCGACTCCATGGCATGTGTTCTCTAGGTCGCTTAACCTCTCGTTGCTCATGGAACTTTCTATCTTTATTACTCGATTTGTGCGGGGACTCCTGATTTGAGGATTCTGTGACATTCCTTGGGCCTAAGATCAACTACCACTTGATCTTGTAGTTGACATCGATAGGAATGAAAATGGACCGGATACAGATCGGATATGCCTATTTCCATATCCATATTCGCTTCATCTCTATCGAATACGAATACAGATATGGATATGATTCGAATATGCAATAAGAAAATCATTCCTTAAAAATACAAATTCGAATCAGATATTTATTGAATCCGAATATGGAACGAATAAAGAGCGAACCCGAATACAGATCGAATAAAGATTTAATCCAAATATGAATCGAATAAAGAGTGGAATCCAAATAAACATGGAATCCGAATATGGATCAAATAAAGACCACATGCGAATACGAATTGATTTTTTTTATCAAAGTTCATAATGATATTAAAAATGACAATGAAATATAAATAAGTGTCATCATGACAAAAATGAGTGTCGAGGTGACCTGCATTCTTGACCGGAAGCAAAAAGGGGATAGGATTGCATAAGTTTCGTCCATGCCCATCCCCAAACAAAATAAATTTATTAATATCATTAATATATTGTATTATATAATGTATAATACTAATATAATAACACAAGGTTGTTGCTTATATTATATTAACTAACATATAAATAATATTAAATATTGTATTCGGATATCCGGATCCGGATTCGGATATTCAAGCCATTACCATATCCATATCCGTAATCGAAAAATTTTTACAACCCATATCCATATTCGATTGATATTTAGAAACGGATATCCGTATCCGGTAATTTTTCGAATACGGTAAGAGGATATTCGGATATATCCATATCCATTTTCATCCCTAGGCATCTACAATTGTAGGAACTAAGATCTCGAGTTTTTTGTGATTGCCTAAAAATTCTTAAATTGTGATCAAGTTTATATCGTCTCTTTGTCTTGTTTAGTATCATGGCTTCCAATTGTTGGGTATCCCTAATCATTGCTCTCTCCATATTTCCTAATCGGGTGCTAGAACGACAGATTTCAGTTCCAAGGTTTGCTATCATGGCTTCCAGACGTGACATGGAATGTGGGTCAGGTTGAACCATCATTGATAAAGTATTTAAAATCACATAGACATAGAGGGGAAGGAAAAACAAGACAGATTCCTTTTTTTGTGCAACAAAACAAAAAGAGAGATTTTAAATAATTAAAATTGCAAATGAATGACGTGAATAAAGGAGTTGAATAACGAGCGGAAAAAAGATCAGGAGAGTCGTACGAGCAGGAAATTAAAGGTGATTGGTAGAGCAAAACAATAAGCAAGAAAATAGAAATCGATCGACAGAGCCGAACAACAAGCAAGGAAATAAAGATGGTTGACAGAGCCGAACAAGCAGGAAAATAGAGCGATCGGCATAGTCGTACACGAAAAACTAATAATGATAAAGTAGGCAATGCCTAACGATTGACAAAAATAAAATTATAGGCAGAGGCCTACATTTGTAGAATTAAAAATACGAGCCACACAAAAGAGAAGAAAAAAGAGAAGAAAAATGTCGGATGCAATGTAAGTGCAATTTTTTTATGGATCGATTTTGCTCTGATACCACTTTGATGCAATTCGAAAATCCTTAACTTTCCAGTTAAGTATATGAATATGAAAAATGCGGTGCACTACTACAAATAACCCATTAAGAGTATGATTATGCTGTTATGGTGTTCAATTAACAATGGAGCTTACGAGTCCATGGACTACCAAACATGAATAAAAACCAAATGACCTTTTGGGAATGATTGATGTGCGCGCACAGGATGCAAAGCAACGATAAGCATGTTCTCAGATTTAGAAAGTTAAAACATATGTCAAGATAAATCCCCTCAAAAGTTAGATTATAGAAGAAGTGGAAGGATCAATTTAACAATGGTAAATTCTTGATACCTGTGGATAAATAAATGAACGGCTCGAAACAGTGAAAAATAAACACTCTAGACCAAGATTCCAGAACATGCTGATATTTATTTTTTCTCAAATGCAGACTTTGATTCAAAACAAGATGATAGCATACTCGGACTCTTATACAGGCACCCGAACATACTCGGACTCTTACACAGGCACCCGAACAAAGATAAAACTAACTGGGTGAACTATCAAACCAAAGATCTAAAACAATGATTGTGAAGGAGGAGGACAGAGAGGGCTGGCGGCTACTGGAGATGGAGCAGAGGGTGAGGAAGGAGAGTTGGAGAATGGAGAGGAGTTGCCGGAGCTGCTGGTGAGAAAGAAGAAAGGTGTTATGGGGAGTTTGGGAGAGGGGTTGGGTAGAAATAGAAGAAAGTTTGGAGACGGAGAGATGAAAAAGAGGGAGAGCTTGCTGGAGAAGAGGGAGTGTGCTGTCGGAGAAGGGAAGGGGAGCTGCTGGAAAAAGATGAAAGAAACTGGGAGGAGTGGGACTTGAGTCCTGTTGGAGAGAAGAGGGGAGCTAGGGGAAGATAGAAGAGAGCTGAGAGTAGGTGAGAAGAAACTAGAGTTGGGGGAAGAGGGGAAGTCGAAGAAGAGAAGGTAAGGGCCCGTATGGGCCTTTCTTGGGTTCTTCTGCCTCTCCTCTACCCTTCCCTTGGTGCCCCTTTTATAACAGGACTACCCCTTTTAAAAATACAAAAAAAAACCAAAATTACACGGGCTGCACCTTAGAAGGTGTGTTGCCTTTTCCAACTGTGAGCTCAAAAGAAAATGACAAAAAAATTACATTGAAGCCCTAAGGAGATATATAATGACAATGGAACACTTGGACAATTTTTTTTGTTGCCAAAAGTTTGCATATAACTCCTCAAGGTTGGGCATGAATTGCATCATAACTTCTTTCCATCTTTAACTCCACATCATCCCAGCATATTGTTGGGAAACTGAGAAACTTGTTTTATTCCTTGAGCCCTAGACTCTCTTATATACGGAGAGACCTATGGGAAAATTACATAAAGTAGACAGAGGGAAAAGAAAATAGATAAAAAGATACAAAATATGAAATATTTCTACACTCCCCCTCAAGATGGAGCATAGATATATGTCATGCTCATCTTGGATGAACACTTCTGGAAGGACCCTCTAAGTAAGGCTTTGGTGAAAATGTATGTCGCCTGGTCCCTGAGCTGACATGGGATGTAGAAATGAATCCCTTTTGGATCATGTCACGTATATAGTGGCAATCGACCTCAATGTGCTTTGTCCTCTCGTGGAATGCAAGATTATTAGCAATAAATAAGGCAGCCTGATTGTCGCATTCCAACAACATGGGGAGAGGAACATCTATGATTAGATCTATTAGGACTGCTCGAACCCACATCACTTCTGTACATGCTTGTGCCATAGCTCTATACTTAGATTCAGCACTAGATCTAGCAACAACATTTTGCTTCTTACTTTTCCACGAGACAAGTGAATCTCCAACAAATATAGCAAATCCTGATGTGGACTTCCTGTCCTTGGGGCACCCTGCATATTCTGCATCTACGCATGCTGAGATAGTAATAGTGCCGCCCTTTTTAAATAGCAGCCATGCACCTGGAGATGATTTAAGATACCTTAGTATCATCTGTATAGCATCCATATGTACCTGACGAGATTGTTCCATGAACTGGCTCACCCGACTTACTGAATATCGGGTCTGGTAGTGGCAACATAAAGAAGCTTTCCCACCAGTTCCCGGTATCTTCTCCTGTCAACCTCATCAGTATCATCATCATAGAGCTTCATGCTTGGATCCATGGATGTAGTCGCACGTCGACATCCAAGCATACCAGTGTCACTTAACAAGTCAGTGACATGTTTTCTCTGAGTCATCACAAGTCCTTGTTGATTTCTGGCAAACTCCAATCTCGGAAAGTATCTAAGAGCTCCTAGATCCTTGGTAACAATTTCACAACCCAGAAATTCTTTCGCCCTCTTTATTTCCTGCATATCATCTCATGTAATAAGTATATCATCAACATACACCATAATAGCAGTCATACTGATGGAGGTTCTCTTACAAAAAGAGAGTGATCTGCATTCAACCGTTTGAACCCCTGCTTCTCAAACAAATCTGAGAGCTTCTGAAACCAAGCTCTTGAGCTCTGCTGAAGGCCATAGATTGCCTTATGAAGTCTACACACCTGTGAACACTCCCCCTCAGCAACAAACCCCTGCGGTTGTTGCATGTAGACTTATTCCTGAAGATTACTATACAAAAAGGCATTCCTGACATCCCAATTGAGCCAATCTCAAACCAAGGCAATGGATAAAAGAATCTGTAAGGTAGAATGATAAGCAACTGGAGAGAATGTGTCAAGATAATCCACCCCGGATGTCTGAGTAAAACCGCGGGCAGTCGGTCGAGCCTTGTACTTATCAATGCTCCCATCGACGTTGTGCTTCACTGTAGATACCCATTTGTAACTTACTATAGACGCCCCAGTGGGGGCTGGGACAAGGCTCCAAGTACCTCTCGATTGAAGGGCAACCATCTCTTCTTCCATAGCTAAACGGCACTGACTGTCCTTCAACGCCTTCTGATAATTCCGTGGAATGCCTACGACTGATAATGAAACTACAAATTTCCTGAAATTCCCAGTCAAGCGATCAAAGGAGACCGTAGATGCTATAGGATATGATGCACAGCTACGCTTCTGCTTTCGAAGTGCAATAAGTAAGTCCAAATCAGCAACCTCCACGTCTGTCCCCTGTGAAGAACCCTGCTCAGGTAGACCATCAGACCCATTGTTAGAAACTATGTATTCAGAGCATATCTCATGCGTGCTAGATGAGGAGCGATGACCATGAGTAGAAGCTTGCCGACAGGTATAGTGATATGCCAATGGTGGAACTGGAACCATAGGAGGGGGTGGAGGAGAAGGTGGTGGTGATGGTGGTGAAGGAGGTGATGATGGTGGAGGTGAAGGAGGTGATGATGGAGGTGGTGGCATGCATATTTCATCATCAGAGTTTGAGGAAGCCAACCGATCACCTGTAGGAGAAAAGTACATCACATACTCGAAAAAGGTGACATCATCACTAACATAATACTTCTTGTGCATTGGATCATAATATATATACCCTTTTTATGTCCTGGAGTACCCGACAAATACACACTTGACTGCTCTAGGAGAGAGCTTGTCAATACCTGGAGACAACTGGTGGACAAAGGCGACCGAGCCAAACACACGAGAAGTAAGTGAGAACAATTCCTTTTCAGGAAAAGCAAGAGAGAAGGGAATTTTCTCACCCAAGACTGAAGAGGACATGCGATTAATCAGATAGCATGCAGTAAGAACATCATCACCCCAAAAAGAATGCTGAGCACGACTCTGAATGCGAAGAGTTCTTGTAACATCAAGCAAATGACGATACTTCCTCTCCACAACACCATTTTGCTGGGAAGTTTTGCTGGGAAGTATAGGCACATGGTGTTTGATGAATAATACCACAAGTTGAAAAGTAATTGGAAAGAGTATGAGTACCGAATTCTAAGGCATTATCAGTTCTCAGAAATTTCACAGAAGAAGAAAACACATTTTTTACTTCAGTTAGAAAGGTTTCGATAACATCTCCGACTTCAGATTTATTCTTTGATAAAAAGACCCAGGACAGACAGGAGAAATCATCAACTGTAACAAGATAAAACATGTGTCCCTGATGGTCAGGAACACGACCAAGGTTGTAGAAAGCGATAGTCGGTACTCGGTCGGTGGGGTTACTGACTAAGGATTAATCGGCAGTCGGGCGACTAGTCAAATTTAGTCGGCCATTAGTCGATTTTGAATTTTTTAATTATTTTAAATATATAAATCATTTTTATACATAGATTTGTACATTTTCTATACTTTCATAATGAAATAAAAGAAGTAGTTGACTTTAAATATAACATTATTGCATATTAGAATAAGTTTGCTTATGTATTAGCATAGATTTGTACATTTTCTATACTTACATAATGAAACAAAAGAAGTAATTGGCATTAAATATAACTTAAGCATATTAGAATAAGTTTGTTGTTAAAAAAAGCAAAAAAGAAAAAAATTATAAAAGCTTGATGTAACGGCCGACTAGTCAGGCTGACCGACTAATGGCCGACTAGGCCTAGTCGAGTCGGCTACCCCCCGACTCGACTAGTCGGACCGACTAGTTGGCCTAGTCGGTCGATTTTTGCAAGCTTGAACACGACTGGGACCCCAAATATCTATATGAAATAACTCAAATATAGAGCTACTGCACCGACTATGATGACTAGGGAAGACAGACCGATGATGCTTTCCCAACTGACATGCCTCACATTGAAAGGACGAGTAAGGAGAGAATTGAGGCAGAACACGACACATTTTCTGGAGAGGAGATGACCAAAGCGTAGATGCCACGTAAATGGTGAGACGGGTCCAACAGAAAGAGAGGAAATGACGGCATAAGGAGTTTGAACTAAGCGATAGATACCGCCCTGCTCACGACCACACCCAATCACCTTGCCCGTAAGGATGTTCTGAAACACATGAGAAGATGGGTCAAAATAGCTTGACAATGTAAATCCTTCGTAATCTGACTAATAGATAACAAATTCATAGAGAAGTCAGGTGCATGCAACACATTTTGTAGATGCATAGAGGGCGTCAAGCTAATCTCCCCTTGTCCAGTGATTGGGGAATGAGCCCCATCTGATATAGCCACAGTTCATCCTAGAGGAACCTGTCTGTATGCTGTAAGTTGACCTCTGTCTCCACACAAGTGATGTGTGGCATCGGAGTCCATAATCCATTCTATAACATCAGATCCACTACAACTAGTAAGTGCATAAGTACTACTTGAGGTACTGGAAGAGGCTGAAGCAGCTACATCTGAATGACTCCCGGACTGAAGAAGATGTAACATGACTGGTAGGAGGTATAATGCCCCTCAATCGTGCTACAAGGTCATCAAATCGTTGATCTAAAGAAGAGGCAGTCGAAGGTTCAATCTGCTCGGTCGCTTGAGCAGAAGTAGGAAATCCATACTTGGAGTAGCATGTATCCTCTGTATGTCCAGGACGATGGCAGTAAGTACATGGCTGACAAATATGACCTCCTCTGCCACGAGGTCCGCATCCACGAAACTGAGTAAAGCATCCTTGACCTCGGGAGACAGCCATCGTTGAAAAAGTCTGACTGGCAGTATTGGATGGGACCGTGATCCGACTGAGCCTGCGGAAAGCTTCCTCTATGGGAGGAATAGTGGCGTCTGCCAAAATCTGGGAACGAGCAGCCTCATACTCAGGATAAAGGGCTGCCAGGAATACACCAACCATGGTGGCATTCCTTTACGTCTTCTGCTGCTCAGGAGTAGATGTGAGAGGCATGAAGCTATGTAGCTTCTCGAACCTCCCACGTAAGGATATATATAACGAATGAAGGGGTTGTCCATTCTGCTTGATAATAAATACATCATGTTGGAGTTGCAGAATTTTGTCTCATTCTTTGCCTGTGAATAAGTAGCAGCGAGAATATTCTACATCGCCTTGGTTGTGGGCTGATGTAGCATATCATTGGCAATTTCTATTGCCAGTGTACCTGAAAGCTGAACCTTGGCATATGCATCATCCGCCTCCTATGAGGCGTTAACCCCAGTCTTTTCAGTCGGCTCTTCCTCGATAAGAATGTGTTTCTTACCAAGTAGACTTCATCATGCTCATGAACTACATGGCCCACAATTCTTAGTTCGACCCATCCATCTTTACTATAGGCACAAGACCTCTGAATGCGCCTATGGTGGGGATATCTACCTTGCTTTCTGACAATGACAACTAGAGAAGGCTAGGGTTGAAGACTAGGCAAGCGTTTGTCTACACTGACATAGAGAAATTTGGTTGCATGTGTAGCCTCAGGCAACCAATCTCATCAAGAGAGAGAGAGGGGTCAACGGTAACACTTCTGGGAGAGGAGTCTACGATGACACCTTTAAAAAGAGAAAGAGGTCGTCGATGGCACCTCTAGGAAAGAGGAGGTACATCGACACCTCTTGGAGAGAGAGGAGGTGCGACAACGCCCCCTAGAGAGAGAAGTGCAACGACACCCCTAACAACGACAGCAGAATCCGAGTAAGGGAGGCAGCGACGACGGAATCTGAGTAGGAGGGGCGGCAATGGGGCTAGGGTTAGGGTTTGTGGGGGTATGAGAGCTCCGATCTAGGATTGCCGCTATGATACCATATTGGAAAAATGAGAAACTTGTTATATTCCTTGAACCCTAGGTTCTCTTATATAGTGAATGAGAAACTTCTTATATTCCTTGAACCCTAGGTTCTCTTATATAGTGAGAGACCTATGGGCAAATTACATAAAGTAGATAGAGAGAAAAGAAAATAGATAAAAAAGATACAGAAATACAAAATATTTCTATATATATCATTCTACCTTAACTCATTTCCATCTTCGATTCCACATCATCCCAACATATCAATGCAGAGATGATTGATCATCCAAGGCAAACTTCCACTAATGATGCACTAGGGTAAACTCAATGATGAAGTCAATTCTCAATCTAATCGAGATGGGCAAGGTGAAGGGAATAAAGCTTATCAACATTTACCGAAGAATTGGTGCAAGGTGATAATGCCAACCGCACTTCAAATATTAAGTATCTAACTTGCTCAATCATGCAACAAATACTAATGAAGATTTAATGGACAAGGAAGGTGCACTGTAGGAAACGGATGGAGGTTGGTGTTGTGATGAACAAAGAATTGTTTATAAGACAGATGTGGCAAAACAAAGAACATGCCATATAAAGTTGAAAACACAAACTTACATGAGGCATAGACGCAAACACAGTAAAGGATACATAAATCATACAAACAGTCTATCTTACCAATGTATTTGCCCACATTGCTAGGACAACAATGATAATATGTTGAATTGGTAATCAATTTGTTTCAAAAAGCTACAGATCATACAATCTATAAAGATTAATGCAACTGTTACCAACTTAATATAACATTTCAAATTTTCAGGTAATCCCACAGAAGCAACCCGTGGAGATCTCTTAGGTCCTCTTGAGTAGTATCTGAGCAATTATACAAAGCAATCTCGAATCACACTGACGGGCATTTCAAATAAAGGGATCCTGTAGATATATTTGGACAAAGGGAAGTTTATGCTCCTAGCAACCTAACATTTCAAATAAAGTTTAGATTCAGGAAGGGCATTTAAGGCGACCAGGAATAAAAGCTAACTAGTGGAAAACATGGATCTCACCTGTAGAGCCGTTTCTTCATCAACAGAAGATCTATACCTGTTTGAGCCTTCTAAAGGGCAACTGCCACCTTTGTAGATAAACTTAGCATTGCAAAGAGTAGACAATTGCAGAAGTACATCAGTCATCAAGTCGATTTCTCCATCTTGAGAAGATTTCCCATCTTCATGTGCTTCCTCTTCAAGAGCGACATCTGATACAGACGTGATACACTGAAATATAACTAGCAACCTCTCTAAAGAGAAAGTACCAGGACCCTTCATAAGTATTTCTTGTTCCTTGTTCTCCTTCTTCTGTATGGATAATTCAGAACTCCTAGCATAAAAAATAATAAAAAATAGTAAATTTACCATGTCGCATAGGTCCGCCTAACAAAGTTTTCAACAAACAAACGGGAAAAATCGATAACTGGCGAGTAGAAGAAAAGTCACAACACATACTTCCTCTTACGCTTTTGATTGCCCGCCCCACCAGTTGAATCAAACATTGCAGCATCAAGAGTGGCGGGGTTTTTTGAGGCTAGGAAGGCAGAAATGAGGAGATATTTTGCAGAGACAGACATATGGAAATCCAACCCTTCAGAATTTCCTTCCCAGCCAGTTCTGCTCAAATTTCTCTTTCTTGTGGCAGGCTCATCTTTCTCGACATCGACAGAACCAGAAGTCAATATAAATGTGCGATCGATAGCATTGGTGAGATGAGGATGAAGGCTGTCATAAAGCCTTCTTTTCATGGTTTCATCTGGAACAACACTCAAATCACCGAGTGGTTCACAATACCTCTTATACAGAGGCTTCAAAGCAATTGAAATCTCATCAAGCTCCTTGTCACTCTAATAATAGGTTTAAGAACCACCCTGCCCATCAAAAATAGCAAAAAAGGAGCGAATAAGATAGAGTCACGCTCATCATATGAATAAAAATTATGCATAATCAGCATAAGCACTCCAACTATATATAAAAATCTCGGTGAAGGATTGCAGAAGTATAAAAACAATATATTCAACAAGATATGTCCATAAACATATTTCCTAGTTTTGATCTAAATAGATGAACATGGAAATCTCTCAGTTGCAATGAAGTCGTCCATTTTTCATATTAAAAATCCACATAAGTAAGAACGTGTGGCAAGAGAAAGCAACTCACTTGAGAAAAGAGGAGTACAATTCAGAATTAGCCTGTTTACTCATGAGGATCTGATGGATCTCATCTTCCGTGTAATCGGGGAAGAACACGCCGATGGGTTCCACCGAACCAAGATGCGAATAGAAGATGTCGGGCGTGCCACTGCTGAGATAGATCAAACCCAACTCAGGCATCCGCAAAATCTCATTCAGCCTCAACAACACAGTGATCAAACCGGAATTCCTGCCCCACTGGCACACAAGCTCCACATTATCAAACACCAGGTACACCATCTTCCCCCAGGCGTCGTCGCATGCACGTTCCCGCACCGCAGTCCTGAGCGAGTCGACGAACTCGCTGGGCCTCTCGCAGCGCTTGGCGGAGGAGAACCCGTTCGCGGAGCTCTTCTTGTGGTTCAGCAGCTGGTTGAGTACCGCCTCGAAGAGGAGGCACGGGGTGTGGCAGGACCGGCAGTCGACGTAGACGAAGGGCCGCGACAGGTGGTGGAATATCCGGAGGATGGTGTGGGTTTTGCCGGTGGAGTGGGAGCCGTAGAGCAAGATGGGGAGCATAGGGGAGTTCGGCGGGCCGATCAGGCGGCGGATGTCGAGGACTTGAGCACGTCGGCCTGGGAGGCCGCGGAGAACGTCGTCGACGGTGAGGGGTCCCGCCGGTTTTAGGGCTGAGGAGGAGCGGGTTGCTCGTTTGGTGGGGGTCTTGTGATCCTCGGACATGTCTACTTGTATTTCTTCGAGACAATTGATCGATAATAGGTGGTCGGATCTTTGGGGGAGAAGTGGAAGGTGTGGGGCGGGAAGATCGTGCCGGGATAGCCGTGCAGGTTTTGGATACTGTCTGCCCTCAGACCCCGGGCCGGTTTGGTTGCCAGGGATACCCTCGCATACATTCAGCTACATTCATGCATTTCTAGATAAGAAATAATATTTTTTAAGATTTTTATCAGTTGTGCCCCTCCGAGATATTCCAATATCAGTTATGCTTCTCTCTTTTTGGGAATATCAGTTGTGCCCCCGACTTCTTGTCGTTCTATCACTTGTGACCCTCTGTTAGTTTAACCGTCAACGAGTTGAACTTAACCATGGTTTTTTCAAACCATGGTGAAGTTAAGAGGGGTATAATTGCCCAGACTACTTTATCTTCTTCTTCCTTTGTGTGTCCTTCTTCCTTTCTCTTCATAATTTCTCTCTCTTAATTACACCTTCTTGCATCCATTAAATCGCTAATTTTTTTGCATTTTCACGGATATATCGCTCATTGCGGATCAAATGGTAAATTTTATTGATTTTTTCATGAATTTTTATGAATCAATTAATAAGAAATTTAAGTTAACTAAACAAATGTTGAAGGTGGGTTGGCATGCACAACCGAGGTCAGTGAACTTGGCGGAGGGGAGGTGCGGGGGCGGAACGGAGGTGCTGGAGGCGGAGAGGAGCAGGTGCGAAGGAGAGATGCTGGGGGTCGAGAGGGAGGTGCATGGCGGAGAGAGGTGATGGGGGCGGAGAGAGAGGTGAGGGGTTGGAACGGAGGTGCTGGGGGCGGAGCGGAGGAGCGGGGGCGGAGGGGAGGTGCGGGGGCGGAACGGAGGTGCTGGGGCGAAGAGGAGGAGTGGGGGCGGAGGTGAGATGCGGGGGCAAAGGGAGGAGCGGGGACGGAGGGGAGGTGCGGGGGAGGAACGGAGGTGCTGGGGCGGAGGGGAGGAGCGGGGGCGAAGGCTAGGTGCTGTTGGTCGAGAGGGAGATGCGGGGCGGAGAGGGAGGGGCGGAGGGGAGGTGCGAGGGCGATGGGAGGAGCCCGGGGCGGGGAGGAGCTCTGGGCGGAGGTGCGGGCCGATGGGAGGAGCCGTGGCGGGGAGGAGCCCGGGGCGGAGGTGCAGGCCGATGGGAGGAGCCAGGGGCGGGGAGGAGCTCGGGGCGGAGGTGTGGGCCAACGGGAGGAGCTGGGGGCAGAGAAGAAGGTGCGGGAGCAGAGGTGAGGTGCGGGGGCGGGGGAAGAGCTTAGGGCAGAGGGGGAGGTGCCGTGGTGGGAGGAGGGGAGGAGGTGCGGGAGGAGGAGTAGGAGGTTGGGGATAATGAAGAGAGGGGGAGGAAGAGGATTGACTTTCCAACCTATATTTTTAAATTTAATTCCTAATGTGTCCCTAAAGTTAACGTCCGTTTGAGTTGGGGATGGACGGCAACTAACTCTAGGGGCACAAGTGATAGAATGGCAAGAAGTCGGGGCACAATTGATATTCCCAAAAAGGGAGGGGCATAGTTGATATAGGAATATCTCGGAGGAGCACAACTGATAAAAATCCTATTTTTTAATCATGTTCAAATAAAAAATTAATATAAAAACATATTATAATCATTTAAAAAGTTAATATAATACATAATTAATGTCACATCACATCACATTTATCATTCCAATCCTCCCAACCATCCAAACAACTACTATTCACAGGAGAATATCCCAACGAGGGACACAAACGGATGCGGTAATATTCGTATTCGTTCGTATTTGTATTCGTTTTAAGAGGATAAGGTTCTTGTTTTTTTTAAACAGACGAATACAAATACGAATATTCTAAACGAATTTTTTGCGGATACGAATCCGAATATGAATCTTGAGTTAACAAATGTGAATACGAAAAAAACAAATCCGGTTACGAATATGAATATTCGTATTATATATTTAATATTTTAAACTAACGTTAGGGTTAACATCCCCCAACCCCCCACACCCTCGACGCCCCCAACCACCGTGCGGCGTGCGCCCTCTGCCTCCCCCATGCGCCCTCCGCCCCTACACCCTCTGCCTCCTCCGCCACCCTCGCCTTCCCCGGTGCCCTTCGCCTCCCCATGCCGCCCCGCCTCCCCCCCGCACCCTACACCTCCCCCTGCCATGCCACCTCCCCCCGCGGCCCTCCGCCTCCCCGCGCCCTCCACCTCCCCATGTCGCCCCACCTCCCCGTGCCCTCCACCTTCCCTCGTGCTCTACACATCCCCTTGCCACGCCACCTCCCCCGCGGCCCTCTGCCTCTCCGCACCCTCCACCTCCCCCTGTCGCCCCGCCTCCCCCCGCGACCCTCCGCCTCCCCATGCCCTCCACCTCCCCCTGTTGCCCTGCCTCCTCGTGTCCTCCACCTCATCCCGCGCCCTACACCTCCCCCTGCCATGCCACCTCCCCTCGTTGCCCTCCGCCTCCCCGTGCCCCCACCTCCCCCTGTCGCCCCACCTCACCCTGCGACCCTCCGCCTCTCCCTGACCTCCCCCCGCACCCTACACCTCCCCCTGCAACCCCGCCTCCCCGTGTGCCCTCCGCCCATGCGCCCTTCGCCTCCCCCTGCTGACCCGCCTCCCCCTGCGACCTTCCGCCTCCTCGCGCCCTCCGCCCCTTGTAGCCGCAACCGTCCTCCCTCACCTCCCTCCTCCTCCCCCGCAGCTAAAGGAAGGTGTCTCCCTCGCCCTCCCTCGCAGTTATAGCCGATCTAGTATAACATCTTAATCTTCCAATGTTCATTCCATTCTACCATTTTATTATATGATTGCACAATAACATCTCTTATATTATAATATATAATGTAGATATTATGCACCATATGCTGCTTGTTTGAACATGGAATGCGGTTAAGCAAAAATTGGGAGTTATGCAAAAGTGGTCACCAAATATTATAGGTACATTTTTATTTATAACTTAATATTTATGTTAAAATTAACATTCATTTGTATATTCGTATTCATTCGTAAAAGATTCGTTTCGTATTCGTATTCTTGTTTTGTGGATATGGATGTTGATTTTTTACATTCGTGTAACATTCGTATTCGTATTCATATTCATAAAATAATATGGATATGGTTATGGTATGATCTGAATTTGTATTCGTGTTCATTCGTTTGCATCCCTAATCCCAACCCAACCTAACCCAGTTACCAAACATGCTCCAAAAGAAGGGGAAATTGGGGTCGCCTCATGCTAAAGCTAACTTTGTCCCTCTAGGGACGAAGCTAGGATGGTATTTAGGAGGAGGTACAAATAGCAATTTTAAAATAGGTTCATCGATTTAATGAAATTAACTATCATATTGAATATCTTCATATTGAATATCTTCAATGCGAATAGAAACTATTATTGTGTGCTTTTTGAAATTATAAAAAATGATTGTGCTCTTTAAAAATTTACCTTGTTAGAGTTGTCCTCGACGAGGTTTCATATTTTGAAATCGTTGAATAATCTCTCCATTGCTGACATTTGTAAACATGTCCTTTTCAATATAAGTAACCAAGCTATCATTCAACCACCTATCCCCCATCTTATTCCGAAGATGATTTTTTATATGTTTCACCGAAGGGATAATTCTAAACAATAAATTGATACAATAGATTTAAATCAATCAAGTTTGTTCCATCAAAAGATGCTTTCAACATTAGATATTTTCTAATATGTCAAAAAGCAATTAAAATCAGAAGTTCAATGTTAATAGAAAATTTATGTAATAGAAAGTACCTCTCCTTCGAATTTAAATCTTAATAGCCGTAAAGTTGTGTCTAAGAGAGGGAGAGAGTGCAGTTGAGAGAGAGAGAGTCAACAAGAGAGAGAGGAGGAGAGAGAGAGAGTCAACAAGATAGAGGGAGAGAGAGAAGTTGAGAGATAGAGAGAGTCCGCAAGAAAGAGAGGGGGAGAGGGGGAGAGAGGGAGTCGATAAGAGAGAGAGAGAGGAGAGAGTTGGTAAGAGAGAGAGAGAGTCGGAAAGAGAGGGAGAGAGAGAGAGAGATGGCTCGCGAGAGAGCAAGAGAGGCAACGAGAGTTTATATTTGAGGTTTGATTTTTTTAATTATAAATGGAATGTATATTATGTATTTTTTTCAAAAAATGAAGGGGGCATTTGCCCCTTCTTACCCCCTCCATCCGTCCTTGGTCTCCCAACCCTAGTTTTCTTATTTTTTTTTTATTTTTTCGATAAATAAATTCATGAAAATTCATCACTATATCTCTATATAATGTCATACACGTTTCGTGAGAAAAATATACTCCTACGACATCCATCTAGTCAACCGTTTTTTAACGATCGCAGAATTGTAGAAATCGACCCCATCTTGATGGAGGTCGTAGGAGACCTTGTTTCTCAGGAAACTTGAATGCCATAATATAATAATATAATGATGAAATCAATGGAAGTATTTTTCAAAAAAAAATTTAAAAAATGAGACAAATAGTGCAAGAGGAGCCAAGTTAGCTCCTCAAAAGGAGCAATCCCATTTTGCCCAAGAAGAAATATTATTTCGTAGATATTTATTAGATTTTTTTGATTCGGATAGGTAGTCGGTATGTAGTTTCCTTAAAGTTGATATTTTCTTCCCATTTTTAGATACCGAAAATAACTAGGAAAGAAGGTCATTAATCGGGGTGAATTGATGCATCTAGTACATAGCGAAGAAAGAAATGTGATTTACAATGGAAAAATTATTGGAGTCGGAATGAAAGGTTGATGAGAATCATTTGTAAGCTTTGTATTATGTGGATCTCAACTTATACCATTAAATCTTATTGTCCTATCGTGATTGATTAGAGGCATATGAGTTTAGGTGATTCGAAAATCAAGGGCTCCAATAAGAGACATTCAAGGATCAAGTTAGGCTTTAGCTTAGGGGAGCTCAGTCACATCGTATCCCGTTTGTCATCGATAATTCATTCAGCATGGACATCAAATACTTGAGCAACACAATTTGTTGTTAGGGCTCTCTGTCGAGGTGGTGGGGAATGGGCGCTCTTCCCTTTCGTGTTGCTTTCAATGAAAAGAAAAGTTGTCGTTGGATTGTAGTAATCTGCGAAGAGAAGAGCGTCTCGATCAAACAAAAAATGTAAAATGGAAGAGAGAGGGAGAGGGTACATAGAAGAATAGGATGCTCTCTCTTCTATTTTTCTTCATTAATAGTCTCCTTGGATCGACCACATGGAGCAGAGAATATAATTGAGATTTCGAGATTGAATATTTTTGTGATTGATTTTTCTTCTTTGAAAATATGCTTTTGTAATTTGTTATTTTGTGATTTTTATTTGAATTTTATTTTTACAAATTTTTGTTATATTTTGTAATTTTTATTTGTTTTCTAAAAAATGATTAATTTTGGAAAAGAAGTGATACAATATAGTAGGTGGTATATAGTATAGTATACTATTCTAATATAAGTGGAAACAAAAAGGAAAGAAAAATGATTTTTTTTATTTTTTTAAAGTGAATATATTTTGCAAAATAATATACTATATAGTATATAGGTGGACTATAATAGAGGTGATACAATACAATATAGTGAAGATGAAAAGAAAATCGAGCAACATGCTCGAAAACATATAAAGAGAAACTCAAAAAATCAAGATGATGTTCGGAAAATAAAATCAAATCGAAAAAGCGATGAAAATTCATGAAAAAGTAATAAAACTACGCTAGAGTAGTAGGGAATCTACCCTAGAAAAATAAAATCACATCTTTAAAGATTGGGCTACTCAGTGATCCCCTTGTCGACGTTTACAGTTTCTCCCTTGTGACATTAGGTTACAATAGAAGGGATGTTATAGAAGTTTTACTACCACATATAAAGGGTGGATGGAAATTGCTTTCCACCTAAGCTATATGGTGAGTTGTGGTATCAATTAGAGAACAATAATTCAAAGCTGCATAAATAATATGAACTTAATGCAGTGTACCTTTCCTTGGAGAGTCCAAGGCTGATCACAAAGATCAATTTAATATAATGAACACAAGAGGCAACAAGCAATGTATTTTTTATTATTTTAAAAATTTTGAATGCAAACTAGGAATAAAGAATTGCAGTGACGTGTTTAAACCAATGTCTACAATGTATGTAAGGATATCTAGGAATTCAAAAGCTACTCATAAACATATGATAAAAATATGTTTTGGATTCAGATAAGATAAAATCTAGGGTAAATTACATTTTGGGTCCCCATCTATGAGTCTGATCTCAGAATGGGTCCCGATCTTTAAATTGTAATGATTCAGGTCCCAGGACCATTATTGTAAGGAACTTTTTGGGGCTAATGACGAGTATGCCCTTGTTTAAAAGTTAGAACCCAACCTCCATTCCCTTCTCAACAAGGTCATATCGTCATGAACTCCAAAGTTTCCATTTCCAAAATGGTCCTAGGACCCGAATCGTTACAATTTAAAGATCGGAACCCATTCTGGGATCGGACCCATAGATGGGGACCCAAATTGTAATTTACCCTAGAATATACTCTAATATTTTTTTATTTTGAAAATGCATAAAGTAATGATTAAAAACACTTTATTGGAAAATGTGAAAAATTGCAGAACTTCCAAAATACCTAGAAAAAAGTATATTTTGGCACAATTTACATTTTTCCTACCTCGAGTAACTAATATGCTACAAAAAAGCATATATTTGGGATTTTAGATATTTTTTAATGTAGTTGATAAAAAAATAGGAAATATTTTCAGATATGATTCAATTTCAGGAGCTATAAGAAACGAAATTTAATGAACTTTTTGAGTTAGGCATCACAATGTATAGTGTTGTCAATACTGGACAACAAGAATAATCTTTACTTCTGCCATGAGGATTAAATCAGTTTTTACATAAACCTATTATGCTCTGTGTGCCATAACATATCTTTAGGTGTTTCCTTACAACAGTATAATCGCTTCAATCTCGGAGTCAACAAAAAATAGTGTAAAACTTTCCTTGATATTTTATTCCTAGTCTTACTTGATTCTTGATATCTTGGCTCATCACATTCAGACCCAAGTTCATCGTAATATAAAATGTGGTGATTTGTACAAGAGTTTGTCATTACTTCAGCTAAACACATCTTCTACATCATTTTTTTAGTTTTATAATAATTTCCAGGTAATTCAACATCTTCGGGTAACATTTTATTGAATATAATCAACATAACATCAAAATTTTGATCAGTCATATTATACTCCATCTTCATCAATAGAAGCTCTGAAACTGTCGAGAGTTTTGAATATGTCTTACAACCTAATCACAAAGGTTCTTCTGTCTTTTTCAATAGCTCGTAGAAGTATTCTAACTCCCAATGTTGTTGTTCTTCATCAAGACAATTAGTATTAAAGTCTGAACCTGCAATGTTCATAATCATTTCTACGAATGCATTAATGTTCTTGACATCATTTGACTCATTGGTGATGTGGCTTCAGTTGTTCAAAGAGCAATATTCTTTTTCTTCTAGATTTCTGCTTCTACAGTCTGTCTTCTCAAATTCATAGGAAAGTATTTTTTCTGATGAGCTCGCACCGTTTGTCTGCATCATTTTATTCTTATGATAGCTGTTGTTGTTCTTTATGATGAAGTGCGAGATTTGAGGATCTTCTTGACTTGATACGGTTTGGAGATATCTACATTAAGATTCCGAAGACTACTAATGATACTTGAGAATATGTTATACATCTCCCTAATCGATTCTCCAGATTTCATCTTGAACAACTCATACATATGTGGGTGAAGACTGACTTACGTCTCCTTTAACTTGTTGTTACTTTCATATGTAGCTTTAAGCTTGTTCCATATTCCATATGTGATCTTGCATGCTGAAATACGGTTGAATTCTTCAATGGTTATTGCACAGAAGATTGCATCCATGGCCTTTGAGTCATAGGTTGCTTTCTTCTTATCAAAGTCTAACATATGTACACCTTTGATCAGCTTGGGCCTTATGTGCTTGGAGTATATGATATTCCAGACATCTATATCTATAAATTCAAGAAAGATTTGCATTCTAATCTTCCAGCAGATGTAGTTGGTCCCATTGAAATGAGATGGCCTGACAATGGATTGACTTTCATACCTGGTGTTTGCTGATGCTACCATGTGTGATGCCAAGTGTTGATTTCATAGTACAGAACCCTCTATGGTACCATTTGTAAGTTGTTGAGGATCGAGATACCACTAGAGGGGGTGGATAGTGTATCAACCACATCTAGAAATCTTATGCGAAGTATTATTAAACACAACCCAACCAATCAATCAACCAAGTGAGCATACTACACATAATGTTGACTTGGAAACCCAACCGAGTGAAACCCCAGCCTTGAGTAATGCTACTCATGATTTTCTGTTAGCCAAGACAACTAATTGCTTCATTATAAGCCCGAGATATTTACACAGATATATCAACTGTTTACGAAAAATTCTAGCTTCACAACTTTGGATTAGACACCAAGTCAATACAAAGGATCAAATATTGCAGCAACTACAGATAGCGAACGAAATCCGACTATCCTCTGACTTCCTTGAAAGAGTGTATTCTACTGATCCAAAAACCTCTTGCAAACTTAAGTATCAAACACCAAAAGTTTCTACAAAGCATGTTAAGAATAGAAAATTGTATTTTACAATAATTTGCAAAATCTTTTCTTTCAACAATATCATGTATAAAGTCTCAACTAAAAGTTTAGTGATATCTTGAATAAGAAAAATCTAGGATATTTATATACTCAAATATTATCATAGGCCATTATATAACAGATAATACATATGAATAAGCAAATATATCACAAAATAAACATCACCAGATCTTGTAGGCTGTCAAAAGAGTTCTGACTATAATTACAAGATCTTGATGGCATGGAGATGACTTAATATTGCTTTCTTGATAGATTTCTTGGATAGAGTTATCTTCTGAAAATATTCTCCTCAATATCAAAGAACTCTAAGACAAGAGAGAAAATAGCATAATACCACTTAAAGGGAATTCTTTTCATCATTGAGAGAGTTAAAGAAATTGGTGTATGTTCCAACATGGATATGGGGTCTCGTATATAAGGGTACAAATAATATGACCATTGAAAATAATTCTAGTAAGAGATCGTGAAGGTTTTGTAGGTCTGATTGACCAGTCAAACTATTGATCGACCATGTGAAGCTGCTCGATCAGTCAACAAGATTGATTGATCAACTGATGAGCATTGGGGGTCCAGTATTCAAAAATTGATCAATCATTCAATGGTATGGTTAGCCATAGGTCATCGATCAGTAAAGTATGTTGGTCGATCAAGGCTAGTTGAGTAGTGTAAAAAGTTAACCAATCAATGTTGAGTTCTTTGACCTGTATTGATTTGGAAATTTCTGAAGATATAGCCGAGTTTACAAATTTCAAATATAATGTAAATAATACAACAACTTTAAAACAAGAAATCTATGCTTTTGCAACTTCATCACTGAAGTTCACTTCATAATACTTCCATTTTGAAACATCTTGGAATCTCGTAAAAACATACACAAATGAGTGATACTTTAAAGAATGAACGGTTCGACCTTTAATAGTTGCACCACTCTGTTAGTTTGGATGTCTATTAGATGAACCAAATCATGGTTTGTTTCAACCAAGGACTGGTTAAGAAATATTTATAACATTTGTTCCCCCAATTCATAATATTCTTCCTCCTTCATCTTGCTAGTGATGCGACGACATGGCAAGGAGAGCCGTTGTGAATCAATGGTGGAGGAGCATGCCACGACGAGGATGCCATTGGCAACGTGGTAATGAGGATGAAGTAGGGCAATAGTAGTTGCATGCAACTAAGGATGACAACGATGCACAGTCGCACAAGGTGACAACGATGCAAACACTAAGAGTGCATTTGGTACATGGGTTAAGGTTGATTAAACTGGTAGGGGGTAACACATTTTTGTGTTTTGGTATTTAGATAGAGGGTTAATATGGAGATGGGTTTGTTCTGGGTTTGTTCTGATATGATTTTATTGAAGTTTGGAAAGATGAGTAGTTATTGTGATGCGATTGTATTGGAGTTTGAAAAAGTAGGTAGAAGTTGAGTAGTTTATATTTTTTAAATGATATGATGGTATAATATATTATTTTTTGGAATAGATAAAAGAGAAATGCTTTATTTAATGTATTAAAAGAGAGAGGAAAAGTGTGCCCCACATGAGAGAGGAAAAGGGAACATGACCTAAGGTTGTATATATGCCGGTTGAGTTTCATGTTTTTCCTTTTTAAAATCACTTTAAGGACTAATGGAGATTTGTATTATAAATCTTGAAATTTGTAGCTTATATAGTATTTGCATCAGATGATGTCAATCAATATTGCTTCTAAGGTCCTTGTTTCTGCTTTTTTCAATGTGGATTTTGGAAAAATCTTTCTTTTCGTTGGCATAATCATCTTTTCCCTTGTCCGTTGTGTTAGGAATCATGATTTTAGATTTGTTTATGTCGTTTATCTTTTCCCGGAGGAGTGTTTTTCATGATCACTAAAATGAAAATGCTATTTTTATTCTAGATGGCCTCTAATGATGTATCAGTGGTATTTCTTTTTTTCATTAGTATTATTGTGGCAACGCGATAACAAACAATACATTTTTGGGATTGTTACACTAGTAACCCTATATATTACCCACATAACCCTTATAATCGCGAACTACACCTAGATACCCGAATAGTCACTCCACCTTATACCTAGAACCCTATGTTAAATTGATCCATTAACTCAACCATACTGCCACCTCCTGATCTCCCTCAAGTGGCTGCATCTCCGCCCACCTCTACTCTCCTCTATCTCATGTGTAGTCATCTTGGGATTTCTCCCCTTCTTCTCGAACCCTCCCCTTCCTCATGGCACCAATATCACCTCTGTGGAGAAGCACGTAATGGTGCACTTCAAGGAGGAGCTGGTCGAGACCATCGAGGTGGAGATGGAGGGACTTGAGGTTGGAGAGGAGCATGGCAAGGACTTGCGTGGGGGTGGATGTTGAATATGGAGGGAGGTGGAGATGTTAAGAGCAAGGGAAACATGATGGGGAGGCAGTATCAAAATTAGAATTATTATTGGAATTTTTACCCCAGGAACCCTATAGACTTTATAAATGACTTCCACGATTTTTGAAATATCGATATTCATCCATCGACATCGTAAATTTGCTCCGTCTTACCCCACAGACCTTGCTGTTACTTTTACTTTTACTTGAGTCAATAACGTGAGTTAATCTAACTGGAGGAGCATTCCACGGTGGATCTTCATCCTCTATCTCCTCGGATTCATAAGGGTCTCGATGAAGACCCGGAGGGCATCGCTAGAGCGATTGAATTTCATGAGGGTTGAACCGATGTTGTTCGGGCAGGAGCGATTCGAACGATGGATATGTTCGAGCTGAATCGTTCTTCATCGGAAGAGAGTGATTCCAACTGTGGGTCGACATGATCGGGGGGATCAGGGTCGCATCAACATCATATGTTGTCGATCAAGTGCATTATAGGGAGTTTGACGGCGAAGGAGTGGAGTAGAGACATGCTGTAGATGGGGGGCATCCGAAGGAACTCAGAATGTGATAGGGCGGAGGGAGCGTGGTAGAGGCATCAATCAAGAACGATAGGAGCAGCGTGCAGAAGATGTTGCGAGTGAAATAAAAGAAGGGGGAGACATTGGAGGTGGTGCAGGTTCAGAGGGGGAAGGAGGAGGCGGTGGAGGAGGTCGGGTGGATGAACAAGGGGAGGAGGAGGAGACGGTGGAGGGGCGAGGGAGAGGAGGATGTCGGGGAGGCGGTGCCGGATGAAACATAGGAGGGAGAGGGAGAGGGGGAGGTGGCGAGGGAGAGGAGGAGGTCATGGAGGGGATGACGGGTGAAACCGAGGATGGAGAGGGAGTGTGGGAGGAAGCGGTGGAGAGGAATAGGCTGGGCGACGACGAACGAAATAGAGGAGGGAGAGGGGGAGGGGAGGGGCAGTGGAGAGGGGGTGGTCGGGGTTTGGGGAGGCTGGAGGAGCAGCTGCAACTGCAGGTGGTGCGGAGGGGAGAGGGGCTGGAGGAGCAGCTGCGGCTGTAGGTGGAGCAACTACTATTGCAGGTGGAGGACCAAGGTGAGGGGAGGAGGAGGTAAAGGGGGAAGAGGCGGAGGACCAAGGGGAGAAGAAGGAGGTGGCACATGGGAGGGTTGGGAGGTCGAGGGCGGTTGATTAATCCAAAATTACCCTCGTTAATTCATCATTTTTATGTTGTTAAAATTGTCGTTCATTATAGGCCGATAATCGGAATCAATCAAGAAATATTACCACTTAATTAATTAATCAAATTTAATCAGAGCGTTTTTATGTTTATTTAGCCTGAGAAAGCTCCAGGATCGAATTCGAGGATGCAAAGGAACAACCTAGATCAATGTCTATCAAAGTTCATGCATGATTTTCAAAGTAGTTTTTTTCTGGTATTTTTAATGCAATTTTTGAATGCAAATGCAAGTGGGCATATTTTAAGGGCGATAAAATTAATATCAATTAAACGATGTCCAAAAATCACAAAACTTAGCCAAGATGTTAAAATGATGTAATGAATTAACTATATTTTTTTGGAATTTTTCGATGTAATATGAATATTTTATGAATTAATGAATTCAAAAAATGTGATTCTTAATAATTAATTACAATAAATATTAAACCTTCTTATTTCTAAGGAATAAAATTATCCGAGATATATCACTAGGTGGTCTATCTCAAAAAAATTGTGAACCTTAAAAATGTAAAGTTTAATACCTATAAAAATCAATTATTGAAATGCACAAAATATTTTTTACAGAATAAAGTATGCGTACAAATGTGATGATTTTTTGGCATAATGTAAAATATAACTAATTCTGATATCCGTGATTTTTTTTGGCAATTTTTAGAGTTATGATTAATTAATTATGAATTTAAGAAAATCAATTGGGTAAAATATGCAATTTTCAACATGAATAATTATTAAAAATCCATGGCATATCATAAAATTAAGATTCACATGCCGTAATATAAAGAATTAGTTAAAGAAAAATATGTAAATTTTTAAACAAATAAAATAATGCAAAATTGAGGTTCAAATTACAAATGAAAGTCAAAGTTCTCAATACAAATTACAATAATAAAATAAATTAAAAATGCAGAACTTGGATGCAGATGCAATACCTAAACCCGGAGGGGGTTTTCACATAATTTCCAGTGGGTCAAGTGCGCCTCACATGACCCCTAGGTGGCGGGGCATTGGCATGACATGACAAACCTCGGGTGTGTGCTTGCAAAAGTCCCCTCCACGTGTGCAGATCACATGAGGGGACCTCGGATTGTGTGCCCAGCCTTGGGGCGAAGCTTCTGGCATGGAGTCGAAGCCCTATCGTCGGCAATGGGGCCCCGATGTTGGAGTGGAGTCAAAGATAGCCAAGCCAGCTGTGGACAACACACACCCAGTGAAGGTCGAAGGCCTTCCAAGGGGGTGAAGGCCATATGACGAAGTTGCTGAAGCGGATTTCCTCTACTGCTAGAGATATGCTATGGTCAAGGGTAGAGTTGTTGGAGTAGATGGGCAGAGGGTGTCGGTGGAGTTAACGGCCTCTACCTGATGGCGATGCTTTGAATGGGAGGCTTGGAGCACTCCTTGGACAGAGCGATGAAGCAGAGGAGATGATGCAGTGGTGGAACACAGGTGGAGGACTCAGAAGCGACAACCTTGAAGCCATAGTAGAGGGCCAAGTTGTTGCTTCTGTTGATGAAGTAGCGGAGCGGGGTAAAGAAGGAAGCAGAGTAGCAGGGTTACATGCTCTACGACAACGATAGCCGGAGCGAAGCAACTTCTTAGGAAGGGAGCATGCAACGAGATGCCTTGGCCTCAGATCTCGCCCAATCGTTAAGGGGTGTCGTCAACGGTGTTGTCACTGCTGGAGAAGTGCCGCCCTCGAGTTGCATGAGTTGGAGGATGACCATGATGTGCGGCGACAGAGGTTGCTTTATAGCATTGGAGGTGGAACTCAATTTGGAGAGAGAGAGAGAGAGAGAAAGTGATCGGAGACGATCTTCGATTAGGGATCTGACGAGATATGTGTGATGGATAAGGAGGGTGGAGGTGACGAGGAGCAAAAAGGGGAAGGCGGCGGCCAATGGATATGGAAGGTGACGTCAAATATGGAAGAGGCAGTGGTGGCCAATCGAATTGGGAAAGTGGGTGAGAAGAGCGGGGGAAGATGACGGCTTCTGGACCGTCCGATTGGCCGAGATCGGGTGGCCTAGATGATGCCACTGTCAACTTTTTCAATATTCTTTTTTATTTTTTATTTTAATTTTATTTTTTTGTTTTTAATAAATAAACGAAATATAAACGCTAAAAATGAGTGACATGTGGCGGCTCCAAGAGCGGCCACGTATCACTCCCAAAAATTCGAAGAATAAAAGAAAAAAATCAAAAAGAAAATAGGAAACGATCTCGGATCGAAAAATTTTCTTCACAAAAGTTGCTCGTCTCAATGAGATCTACAATTTTTATGAGGAAATCAAAATTAAAATAGGTTATTTGCATAAAGTGGTATTTTTTGTGGTAATCTATGTGCATAGAATACCTGATTTTTTGGGGTTTACAATTTTTTTTGTCATCTTCAAATGAGATAAAAATTAGAAAATCAGATAAAATAAATAAAAAATATTTACACATTAATATATTTTTTGGATTTTTAATGGTTAAAAATAAGAGAATAAAATAAAGTGCGATAAAGATGACTTTTGTACATATTTTAGTGAGCACTCAGACTCTGTCAATTTCTTTGATCTTGGTTTTATTTTAAGTTTTGATTTTTATGCATTTTTAATAAAGCTTTTGTCAAATAAAATAAATGACAAATAATCAAAAGAAAAAGAGTCAAACATGTACATAAAATAATAGGTTAAAATCAAGTAAAATACACAATGTACAAAAGAATTTCAAAATCTAACTTTCACATATGAGCTCCAATTCACTTGAACTTGATCTTATTTGAAGGTAATTGAATGTACATTATTTAAAAGCGAGTCGTATCAAATCATATACTGTATGAAGAAGGTATCAGTGTTTTAGTTCAGAAATTCTGAAATCAAGGTTTGGGTTTATTTGTCCATTATTTATGTTAGTGTTTTTTTTTTGTATTTTCCCTTTATTCTTGCTAGTCATATGTATGCAATGGAGGTGGTTTCAGGTAATTTAGAATTAGCATGAATTAACTAAACATCAGGGAAGTTAGATTATTTTACAGGTCAATTGGACTAGGATTTTTGGCTTCTTATCTTATGCAGTTACGCATGATAAAATGCAATTATTATTTATACATACATGAATGTTAATAATGCAATATAGATGAAATGTTAATGAATTTTGGTGATCTAAGACTAATTAATATCTTTTTGAGTGATGAATCATAGATTCATCAATCTCCTATACTTAAACCATGCTCGTCCCCGAGCATCTATAGAATGAATGAATGAGTCAGATTAATCCCTGACTGTGCATGTGGATTACAAGACTCGATCCATTGAAGAACTCTCGATTCTATTGATCCCAAAATTCCAAGCTGAACCAAGTCAAAAGGTATCCAACTTCTCTAGCTCTGAGACACTCTTTGTTTACATATATAGCAGTGGTATGACATTTAGTGTGGACTGCAATCACAAGAGTAGAGTTGAAACGTCACTCAAGGTTCTAGTCTGAGAGATTCTCCTAATGACCCAATCCTCAACACATAGGGAACAAATTAGTCTTGCAAACATTCCACTATCTCTTTAGTTGTCTGTCTTAAAAGTGTAGATGGAAGGCCAGTTGATGGAGGGTATAGAATTGTGTAATTTCTCTATCCCTCTCATTGGAACAAGGATCCACTCGAGTGCATTATTAACGCAACACATGTATTTTATGTTGTTGACCATTGCATTCATCAAGAGAATTCGGAATCGTCTGCACTTGTTTTCTTGGAAGTACACTGAGGCGTGTCTCTTTTGAGTACCTATCGTACCTTTAACACCCAGACTTGTAACACTATACGATGCAGAGCTCTTTTTTGGTGCTAGCCTGACTCCTGGTCCTAATAACTTTGGTCCAAGTGGACACTTTGAAATGGTCGGGAGCGCTTGTCTTTGGTGGAAGCTCATTGAATTCCTATTTGTAATGAGAGAGCTTTTTGTTTTGAATGAGAGAACTTCTCTAGAAATTTATTTCATTGATGGTTGGCTAGCTCCTCTGCTTTCACCAAGTTGGCACATACTGATCAACAATTAATTAAGTTTCATCACACACAGGCACACAGATTTTATATCAAAAGATTAGTACAAGAACCTTGTTCTTATACTAGCTTAAAGGTGCTGACTCTAAAGTTTCATGAAGTCTTCATTGATTTTATCCCATCCTCGAGCATCATAAAATTAGATCCAAATGCAAATCCTTCATCATAGTTCCTTAAGTGAAATCCCAATTCGTCTCATCATAACTGCAATCATGCATGTGAGGTGCTGATCATATTCTTTAAGGTAGAGACTAAGTATGCGATATAGCACACATATATTTTGAACTAGGGAGGTGTGAATAATTAAGTCATGGACCCTAATGACTAAGGCTAGTTATGAATCGTAAAACCTCATAAACCAAGTGTCCTTGAAATTCACAAGTCTTATGTGAGTGTGTAAGTGTCAGGGATACATCCAACTAAAGAATGCATGGATGAATGAAATGTTGAATGAAATGCAAGTGTGCAAAAATGTTTTTCTAGAAGATTTTAGTGCAAGATTTTTTTGCAAAAATAAATAAGAATCCAATTTTGAAAATTTTGGTTAGACATAAACAATGTTAATTGTAAAACTCTTTTTTTTCTTCAAAATTTTAAAATTTTCAAGATTTTATAAGTTAGTTACCCATCCCGTAAATAGAATATATACTCACGCGAAAGTATGAGCTATGGGTAAAATATATACGGAGTATAACACCTCCTATACTTAACGAGTGTTATGTCCTTAGAGCACAAGAAGCGTCGAGAAGACATAGCTCGTGCTAAGCGTAAGAGAGTGAAAAAGAAAAAAGATAAATAAAAGTCGGCTCACCCCCTTATACTTTGGTTGTGGATAGTCTAAGTATAGAAAAAGAGTGAAAATGAGACCATCGAGAGAAGGAGTGGACAAGGAGAGTATCTATAGAGGGCATCGATCCCCCCTATAATTAGGCCTTGGCATAAGTAGAGGAAGAAGATGTACAAGGGAACCAATAGGTCATGGGGGAGGGTGTCGATGATTAAGGAGGTTTTCGACATATCTTTTGTGAGCCTGTGGTGGAAGGTCATAATGATAGGAAGAAGATGTAGCCGATGATTCCCAACCATTGTCGGATTTATCCTCAGAAGAATAATATTAGAAGGTGTATTGATGGGAAGAAGATGAAGCAAATGAAACAGATGATTCCCAGTCATCGTCAGAGTTATCCTCAGAAGAATAGTACTGGAAGGTGGAAGCAATCAAAGTATTCTTGTTCTTAAGCTATTTTCTGAGTATGTGTTCCGTCTTGTGGTCAAGTGATTCATCCTCAGATGATGAATACTCTGAAGCACCAATCTCAGTCTGTTCATAAGATATTATTCCGGTATATCTAATGAGACCAGAAGAGTCGGCTCTTGAAAATAATAATGAGGGACATGAGTCATCCAATGGGGGTTGGTATTAGGCTGCTTGCTCAGATAGGACTTCAGAATTACCGAACTGAGATCACTCATGCAGACTACCTTGTCCGGACCTAACGAGGAATCCTCAGAAGATTCCTTTTTTGATTTATCGAAAGCTACAGTCTTAGTCGATTTTCTAGAACCTGAAGCAACAAGAAGAGGAGGAGACTAATATTCTTGACGTGCTCAGGAGAACGCCTCGAGGAATCAGTACTCTTCTTCTTCTCACCAGAAAACCGACTAGATGAAGGCGAAATCGGTTTAACGGGATTGGTCAAGTTAGTCCTTGTTGTATGTGAAGGTGCAGGTCCTAGTGGTCAAGTGTTGACCATTGGTTCATCATCATATGAATAATCATTGTAATATTCCTCCCTGCATAGTGGACGTCCTGTGTATATGTTATCAGTTGGTTGGAAATTGGTGAGTTGTCGTGTCAGATCGAATTGATCAAAGAGGTCAAAGGAGGTCTTGTCCGACTTAGGGTTAGCCCTTGATTGTATGTTATCATTAAAATCAAATGAATATTCATTTATATGGTAAAATTCTTGCATTAGATGCTCCTCCGAAATGGAAGGATGGATGAAATTTTTGATCCAACGATCAACTCAACAGTCATTATCTCAGATGTAGCAGCAGGGTAGGTCTCTTCTATCGCTTGATGGTTACGTCTGTTGATGGTTTTGTGTTTCACCTTAGAATATCATCTTTCCTCAAAGACTATGTGTTGACGTGCTCCCATTGCGAAAAAAATTGATTTCCCAAGTCTCGCAATCTATAGTTATCTTAGTCAAGGCTATGAACGACTTTCCAAGAATGATTGGAGACTGGGTGAACTCTCATTGATGCTCAATATTAATGATCGTGAAATCCAATTTGAGCAGAGCACCTTTGAATGTAGTGGTGACTGAAATAGTTCCTCTCGAACGTTTTATAGATCGATCAACCAGCTGAACGATCTCTCTTGATTTCCTAATTGGTCCGAGTTTGAGCTTATCAAACACGGTGGTCAGGAGGATATTGATCGGTGAGTCGTCATCGATTCGGGCATGGGTGAATGTGGTGTCTTTGATTTCACAATCAAACCTAGGTAACCGCTTCACTCTGTGGATCTTGATCTTTCTCCCCATAACTATGGATGCAACCATCAACAATATGTGTCTTTCAGTCCTTTTTCTCTTCCTGCCTGACTTTTTCAGCATTAATTTACTCATTATAAAACTTTTCAGGATGTGGACGTGTTGAATGATTTGTATCAAGGGAAGTTCAAAAGTCAATCTCTTATCCGGTACTTCCCTTAGAGCATAATCAAAATTCTTCAAATCCTTTCCACTTTCAATTTTTATGATTTTTTTCTATTTTTTCATTTTTAGGTATTTCTGAGTTTTTTGATTTTTTTGATCTTTTTGATGTGGTGTAGATGTGATGCTTTCCATAGATGAGGAGGGGCTTCGATGTGCTGAGTTAGAGTCATCCCTAAGGGAGTAATACGCATAGGTGTCGCTGTCAGAGTTGTCCCTATGATGTACTTGGTTTGTGGGTTTTTGAGTTTTCTCAGGGTTTTCAACTTGAGATCCAATCATTTCATCTTCCATTTTCATGTATGAGATGGGAGAGGATCCTTTCGAAATATCCAGTATATGTTTTGACTTGTTATCTTCTGAAATTTTCTCCGAAAAAATCATGGAAGGAGTCTGCTTAGTTGGAGAGAGTCAATAGTCTCATACTCGACATACTGTGACTCAAGCATGTACTATTGGGTTGATTAGTGCCTATTTCCGTGATTGTTGATCGGTCCTTCATATGGTAAAGTTGTCATACAAGGTGTATGTGTGTCAATATCATTAATCCATTCTGTTGTATGAGTGTCTTGTCTGAAGGTGGGATTGTCACTATTAATCCAATATGGAAGATCATCAGATACGAGGCAATTTATTTGGTTTGTTCGGGTTTCCATATTATTCCCAAAGGTCAAGTAGGAATGTGGATTTGTGAATTGTTGACCTATCCCAACAATACTGTGAGGAGAGAATGAAGTCAGTTGGAATTGGCGTCTCGATCGATCATCAGTCTTAAAAGTGGTTTGATCTTCAAATGGTATGGTGAGAACTCCCGCGAATGAAGGATCGACATTTATAGAGTATAAAGAATTGACTTTATAGTCAGAATATAAAGGATGACGTATGAAGAAGTGGAGACTTCGGTCAGATGATTGACTTTATGATCATAATATAAAGGATTGACATTCATAGAGTAGACCGAATTCATTAGTGGGTGAGAGCCTCCCGCGAATGTTGGTAGATGTCTAGAGTAAGAGGGTTTAGATGATCGGGGTTTGAACGAGAAGAAATGGTACGCTGACCAATCATCCGACATCTTTAAAAGAGATTGATTTGGTGAAAGAATGGATTGTGGTTGAAAACGTGCGAGTACACATGATACTCACAAGAGAAACCCTAATTTCTATAGATCAAGAAGGGAGAGTGATGGCACAAGTATGCGATTTTTGATATGCGAACTCAATTCACGTACGCCAATGCAAACACAATTCAAACTCCAGATTCGCCAACTCACATAGTGAGGGCCGCAAACGTCCGACCAATTTTCTTTTCAACTTTAATTGGTGATAAAATCAATCTTGAAATCCTTTAAGTGAGCTGTTAGGTGCCGAAAGTTTTCCTAAATACTGGCATGAATTCGTATGGCTAGTTGCATCCACTTTCAGCCAATATGGGTGTAAGTACCCGTATTACTTAAGGACGGTGTCAATTGTGTTGTCCTTTAACCAACCACTCAGCTAAGAGAGAATGTAGTTCCCTCATTGAGAAGTAGTTAGTCATTTTTAGAATCAGTAGTCTGAATGAATATTCAGAAGCTTGGCCTTATCCTAGTGTGCGTCTTTCACTCTCACAGAAAGATAACCGAATCAAAGGATGGTGTTATTCTCCCGTAACAATTCTTGATTTTATGGTTTAATTAAAATCGACCTTATTTAACAGTCTCAATTTTAATTTAGGTGTTCATTGAATTATTAAGTGAGTAGAAATACATGTCTACCATCCAGTCCTAATTTTCTTTAGATTTTATGTGACAAAACAAGTGAGAGAAATCGAGAAAAGCTGTTGTAAGCAAGAAACAATGATGTATGCTCAGTTAGAAGACTTACAGTGATTCTTTACCATCTCCATGTAGGATGCAATACAAGAACTGGAAATTATTCCATATGAAATGCAAGCCGATAAAATCACACCTAGCAAAAAGTTCTATTGCCTGGGAAGAAATGAGTTAAAAGTTTTGACTAAGTTGAACGAGCTAGGGTGCATCTCAGTTAAAGTGTAGTGTGGCTATAGGTTCTACAAGCAAAACTGATCCTAATAGCTTTAATAGCCACAATGCAGGTCTAATCTACGAGCCACTCAAGTGGGGTCTCATCCTCACTAGAGAGCGAAACATGCCAAGATACACCACACAAAAAGTTCAAGTCTTGGTTACACATGTGAGATTCCAAACGAAAACCGTTGTAAATGAGCAATTGTTACAAATAACTAAATAAAATAAAAATGCTGAAAAAAATCTTAGACTCTACGCTCTCTCACAACTTGACTCAATCTTAACTTTATGCAGTTTTTTGGTAGGCTGTAGAGATGCGCCAGTTCTCAAAAACTCGCTCCAAGTGCATCATGTACCTTGAACAAAAATGAGAGAGAGAATGTAAGAGAGTTGACACAAAAATATATCAAAAATACTTGACAGAAAATAAATGCAGAAAAATAAATAAATAGAAAATGGAAAAATTACAGTGAAGGCTTGGGGGTCAGACTACCTAAGTGTATGAAAAACCTAACACTAAATTTTCTAGACAAAAAATCTATGCTGTTTGCCTAACCGGCAAGGGCATCATTAGATTATTTCGAAATTACCCTTATTTGTTCATCATTTTTATGTTGTTAAAATTGTCGTTCATTATAGACGGGTAATTGGAATCAATCAAGAAATATAAACAATTAATTAATTAATCAAAATTTAATCAGAGCGGTTTTATATTTATTTAGCCTGGACAAGTCCCAGGGACGAACATGAGGAGGCAAAGGAACAACCTAGGTCCAATATCTATCAAAGTTCATGCACGATTTTCATGGTGGATTTTTTTCGGTATTTTTAATGTAATTTTTGAATGCAAATGCAAATGCGAGCCAATTTTAAGGACGGGAAAACTATTGTCAATTAAACGATGTCCAAAAATCAAAAACTTGGCTAAAATGTTAAAAATGACGTAATGAATGCATTATATTTTTTTCAAAATTTTCTTATGCAATATGAATATTTTATGAATTAATGAATGCAAATAATGTGATTCTCAATAATTAATTATAATAAATATTAAACCTATTTATTTCTAGGGAATAAAATTATCTGAGATATATCACTAGGGGATCTATATCAGAAAATTCATAAACCCTAAAAATATAAAGTTAATACCTATTAAAAATCAATTATTGAAATGCACAAAACATTTTTAACAGAATAAAATATGCGTGCAAATGCAACAATTTTTTGGCATAATGTAAAATATAACTAACTCTTATACTTGTGAATGTTTGGCAATTTTTAGAACTATGGTTAATTAATTATGAATTTAAGAACATCAATTGGGAAAAATATGCAATTTTCAATAGGAACAATTATTAGAAATTAAACACAGATCATAAAATTAAGATTCATACAACATAATATAAAGAATTAGTTAAAGAACAATGTGTGAATTTTTAAATAATAAAATGGTGCAAAATTGAGGTTTAATTACAGATGAAAGTCAGGTTCTCAATGCAAATTACAATAATAAAATAAATAAAAAATGTAGAACCGGGATGCATATGCATACTTAAACTCGGAGGGGGGTTTTCACTGAATTTCCAGCAGGTCACGTGCAACTCACATGACCCCTGGGCAGTGGGGCATTGGTGTGATATGGCGAACCTTAGGTGTGTTCTTGCAGAAGTCTCCTCCACGTGTGCAGATCACGTGAGGGGACCTCGAACTGTGTGCCCAACCTTGGGGTGAAGCATCTAGCATGGAGTCGAAGGCATATTGCTGGCGGTGGGGCCCCGATGCTAGAGTGGAATCGAAGACGACAAAGGCAGCCATGGGCGACACATGCCTGACGGAGAGGTCAAAGGCCTACCACGGGGTGAAGGCTAGAGGACGAAGGTGCTGGAGCATATTTCCTCTACTGTTGGAGATCTGCTCTGGTCCAGGATGGAGTTGCTGGAGTAGATGGGTGGAGGGTGTCGATGGAACTAACGACCTATGCCTGATAGCGAGGCTTTAAACGGGAGGCTCGGAGAGCTCCTTGAATGGATCAGCGAAGTGGAGGAGATGATGCGGTGGTGGAACACAGGTGGAAGACTCGAAGCGATGGACTTGAAGATGGAGTAGAGGGCCGGGTTGCTTCTCTTGTTGATGAAGTGGCAAAGCGGGGAAAAGAAGGAAGCAGAGTAGTAGGGGTACATGCTCTACGACAACAATAGTCGGAGCAGAGAAACTCCTCGGGGAGGGAGCCTGCAATGAGCTTCTTGACCTCAGATCGCTCCCAACCGTCACAGGGTGTCATCAACGGTGCGGTCACCGTGGGAGAAGCATCGCCCTTGAGTTACGTGAATCGGTGGATGACCATGATGTGCGATGGCAGAGGTCGCTTTATGGTAGAGGAGGTGGCACTCGATTTGGAGAGAGAGAGAGGGCGATTAGAGACGATCTTCGATTTTGGATCATGCAAGATACATGTGATGGATAATGAAGGTGGAGGTGATAAGGAGCAAAAGGGGGAAGGCGGCGACCGACGGATATGGAAGATGGTCGACGAATATAGAAGAGGCGGCGTGACCGATTGATTTGGGAAAGTGGGCGAGAAGAGCGGGGGAAGATGACAGCTTATGGACGTCCAATTGCCCGAGATCGGGGATGTCACATGGTGGTTTTTTTAATATTCTTTTTTACTATAATTTTTAATTTTTATTTTTTAATAAATAAATGAAATATAAATGCTAAAATTGAGTAGCACATGGTAGCTCCAGGAGCTGCCACATGTCACTCCCAAAAAAATTTGAAAAATAAAAGAAAAGAAAAAAAGAAATAACAAACAACCATGAATCATAAAGTTTTCTTCAAAAAAGTAGCTCGTCTCGATGAGATCTACAACTTTCACGAGGAGATTAAAATCAAAATAGGTCATTTGCACAAAGTGATATTTTTTGTGGTACTCTATGTGCATTGAATACCTGATTTTTTTATTTTTACAATTTTTTATCATCTTTAAATGAGATAAAAAGCGGAATAAATCAGATAAAATAAATAAAAAATATTTACATATTAATCTATTTTTTGAATTTTTAATGATTAATAAAATAAGAAAAATAAAATAAAGTACGATATAGACGACTTTTGTACAGATTTTTATTGAATACTCAGACTCTATCAATTTCTTTGATTTTGCTTTTATTTTAGTTTTGAATTTTTGTACATTTCAGTAAAGCTTTTGTCAAAAAAAATAAATGAAAAAGAAATAAAATAAAAAGAGTAAAAAAAGTACATAAAATAATAGGTCAATTCGGGTAAAATACACAATGTACAAAAGAGGACTTAAACCCAACTTTCACATATGAGCTCCGACTCACTTGAACTTGGTCTTCTTTTGAAGGTAATTGAATGTACATTAGTTCAAAAGTAAGTAAGATCAAATCGGACACTATATGAGGAAGATATCTGTGTTTTAGTTCGGAAATTCTGAAATTAGGGTTTGGGTTTATTTGTCAATTATTTATGTTAGTATTTTTTTTGTATTTTTCCTTTATTCTGGTTAGTCATATGTACAATTTGGAGGTAGTTTCAGGCAATTTAGAATTAAAATGAATTAATTATAAAAAGGAGAAATTAGCTTATTTTACAGGTCAGTTGGGCTGTGATTTTTTGTCTTCTTATCTTATGCAATTATGCATGATAAAATACAATTATTATTTATACATGCATAATTATTAATAATGCAGTATAGGTGATGAGATGTCAATGAATTTTGAGGATCCTAGCTTAATTAATGTCTTTTAGAATGATGAATCATAGATTCATCAGCGACATAGGGGAGGGCTGGGAGGCCGAGGCTAGCGTAGGGGAGTGTTGGGAGGCCGAGGATGGTGCGGGGGAGGTGGAGGGGAAGGGAATGTAAGGAGGAGGGTTAGGGAAGAAGAGGAATGACATTTTTGTAAATTTAATAAATAAAGATGGTAATATACAACACTTTTTAACGGAATCCGATTAGTTTTAATGGGTAAATGGATGGAGGTTAACCACAGGGTCTGTGGGGTAAGGATTAGCAAGTTTACGACGTCGAGGGGGGAATTACGATGTTTTAAATGTTGTAGAGGTCATTTACAAAGTTTATAGAGTTAGTGGGATAAAATTCCATTATTATTTGGTGTAAATCACTTTTGTTGTTTAAGATTTATTGACATTTGAAGTAACCATGATTAATTAAATCTAAGGAGGTATCACAATTAGGATTCGAGTATTTCAATAATAAATTGCAAACCTAAATCATTTCTCATATTTTCATGACTATGTATTGGTGTATATTTCGTCATATTCAGACTTTTCCATGTGAAATTATGTGTGTATTTTTTCAATTTATCGATCCGGTTCAATCCTTAGAAATTGAATGGTCTCAGTTTTTTTTCGACCTGTTCGGAAGTTGATGTCATGCTAACATCATCACCAGTTCAATCGATTGAACCGAAATCAACATAAAGTTGTGTTGACATCCGATCCGATTTTTTAAACCTTGCTTGTAGGTCAAATCAACATCTCTACGGCACCAACCTGCCACTCTCGAATGGTGGTACGGGCTAAAGATTTAGGTGCATCTTCAGATTGGGGGCGACAAATCAAAACTACACGTTCTTCAAATCGACGGACCTTAAACAATGCTCCCAGACCTGCGCTTATACTTGAAACTCCATGTTCAGCACAACACTTAGATAAATCAAATTATATTGTAATTGAATCCGGAACAATAACCATGCAGATCTGCACTTACTGGAATTTCAACACTCTTACATATTCATGATATGTTTGAATCAAACCGAGTCAATGCAGCCGTGTTCCACAAAATTAGGAGATGAGGCAACGTTATGCGCAGCAATTTGTGCGAGCATCAAAGCAATAGGCTGAACTTCATCTCGTCATACATGATTTACCGTGCTTGGACCTTTGGTTGAGCACCACGTTGATGTCGCGCTGCCGTGCGATGGGGACGACACAATTCTCGTTGCCGAGGTCACTGCCGACCACGCTCATGTTGGTTTGGTGGAATGTGATGGGGAAGTATGGTTCATGGGATGGAAGAAGAAGAAGATGGCAAACATTCGTACATATTGTGAACTCAAAGGACTAACACTACACAAAATTTGGTCTAAGGTACGGAATAATTTAATATTACAGTACATTTAATATTCTCCAAATGTTTTTAGAGAAACCTGTACATAAATATACATGATTACAATTCAAGGTGAGTGTATACTTTAAGATTTTGTCTCTCACATCAACATTAATTCCAAGTTAAGAGGTTGCGACAAGCGAGTTTGATGTCTAAATTTACATGAAAAGCTACCAGTGAACTATGCCGAATGGTTCAAATGGAGGTAATCCTTAGGTGAAGATTGACACCCAATCAAATCTTCCCTAAAGTCTGTGTGACTGTATCTTCCATACATGGTAACTATACAACAACTCATCAGAATCAGTCCAACAGACTTAGACACAGTCACACAGACTTATAATATACAAGATGTTTTCTTTCCTTTTCAAGGAAGCCAACACAGATGAAAGCTAAAGAAGAAGCAGCAGCAGCTGTGACCCCAAATAATCACTGTATTCATGAAGTGCACAAACAAGAAAAGAGGCCGGCAAACTATACGATCTTTTATTGGCACGCCAAACAATCAACAATATGATCTACTTACAGATCTACTAGGGAACTGCGCAAATTATTTTTTGGTAGAGATCAGAACTTTGTGATTTAATTACAGAATCTGTTCAGGAGAGCTGCACAAAGTTAACATCTGAAGGAAGAATTCCGAACAAACTGTGGATCAAACAATGTATTAACATAGCATCCGCTATCCATGAAGTGATGAACTCGCACTCGTCACGCTGGACGTTCCCAGGTGTAATAGGAAGTGATCAACGAATCGAGAGTCCACACCGCCTTCCCATTCTCCGCAGCCCACTCGGCATCTTGGTCGTGGGCATCGCCGCAGATAACATGGGTCACTTCGTCTTCCTCGCACCCGCACGTAGCCCCCATCTCCTGCGCCACCTTTTTCCAGCAGCCGTTGGGTGGGAGATGGTTCAGGGCCAAAAACATGAGATGACAGCCGCGGAGGATCTTCTGCCTCAGGTTCTTCATGATGTCCCGCACGTCTCTCATCTTTTTCTCATCTTTGGAATAGTAGTCCAAGTGGATCCGCTCCAGAAGCTGGTACACCTTTACGAGTGCGTCGTCGTCGTCTTTGTGTTGCGGATCCCACAAGTATTTCTTCACGTGGATGACGTTGCGGCGGTCGTTCTCTGCCCAAACGGTCAAGCTGTCGTCGAGAATGACGACGGCGCTAGGGTGCCCAGCGACTACGTCCAGCGTCTTCCTGCCACTGGTGATGCAATCCTTGCGGGAGATGATTCTGTTCTTGAAGTACTCCCCATCGGGGTCGAGAAGAGCGGCCATCTCCTTGGCGTAGAGGCTCCCTCCCATGGTGTAGATGACCATCTCGTACTTGTTGCTGACGGCGCCTAGGAACTCCCGATAGAATGGCCTGAGCTTCGTCACCATCTCGACGGAGTCCACCACGTGGATTTCACGGCGCGGGTCCCGGATATCATGTGGGAAGTCGCGGAAGCGGTGGGAATGGAGGAGCGTGTGGTCGAGGTCGAGGACGAGAGTCAGCTTCTTCCGGTGACGCATGCAGTCGAGAAGGTCGCCACTGCGTGTTGTGGGTCGAGTTCTTGGACGTTGGACGTCATTTGGTACGCAGTTGGCGCCCTCTCCGCGGGAGTTTTCGATGATGTGGAAGATTCCCGGCAGCAGCGGCAGAAGCTCCTCTTCGTCCGTCCTCTCTTGACGGCACCGTACCCTCCTCTTCTTGAAGGCTCGGTGGCGAACGGCGGTGGAAGAAGCGTAGCAACTCGTCATTGGTTGGGGAATGACGCTTATCGCAAATGAAGGGAGATTACTATGTGACGCGGGAGATTTTCCCTCCTCCCATATGATTTCTTTCTCTCGCTCTAACGGCCACGAGATTGCATTAGAACTATCGAAATCGGACTTCCCCTGATGGCGCAAAGCTGAGGGATGATCAATCTCGAGCGTTGATTTGGAATCTGAAAGCTGTTGCTCAGAGCCCCATCGGTTTCTACTTCATGTACAAGGAACAATCTTATCTTATATCTTATTATTATAATATAAAGGATGACCAATTTTGGTGTCAGTAAAAACGATCGGATAATTTTTTTATGAGTATGCCGATCATGTTTCTCGTCTAATGGACCGATCAGAAGTTTAGTGAGTAACCTAAAAGATGGGGTTTTTTCACCAAGACTCCTAATTTTTTTCCAATTACATGACAACGCCCATGATCTTTATAATGGTCATGTAAACCCCACAATCTTATTTCATTTAACGCACAAGCTTCATGTCAACTTCACAAGCTCGGACACCTTTGAATTTATGTAACTAAACGGAAATCCAAAAGGCAGTCTACCAGTCGATACAAAAAGTTGGAGTTATTTTTTGTTTCGGATTTTTACTTCACATACTTTAGAATCTTTGTAAATTGCCTTATTAAACTTGTAAACATTGTTATTATCGTTTCGATCCTGTAAAGTTGTCCCGTCTTAAACCAAGAACGTTGCCGTCAACTTTAAATTTATTTGAGTCAATTAGTTGGGTTAATCTTGAATAAATATGACATTCGTAAATCCGATGATGGATCTTCTATCACCCTCTCTCCTTCATTTTTCTCTGCAGGATAGGTCTGGAGGAGATGAAGGAGAGGAGGTGATGTTAGGGGCGAAGGTGAGGTTTGGGTGGAGGTCTGAGGGGGTAGGGGAATTCTGGGCAGGGTTGAAGCCTGAAGGGGAGGAATGGATTTGGGGAGGTCCTGGGCGGATGTCTGTGGGTGTGAGCGAAGATTGGAGGGTAGGTCTGGGCAGAGGTTGTGGGTTGTAACACCCCCAAAAAGATAGTCCCATACCGTGGAACACGAAAAGTTCCGGGTTGGATAAATAGCGAGGAGCTTACTACCGAGCAACCCGGCTTAAGCATTTTGGGGGTGGTTAATCGGGTCCGTATGGGCCTGATCCCAAGAGGTTGTCAGGGTCAGTAATGCTCCGTTAACGGACCGGGGACCTAAGCCCGGGACGTTACAGGTCGGTTGGGAGATATGCTTTGCACCCCTCCCCCCAACATAGAGGCTCGAGCGTCGTGTTGACATTTACCTCATCCTATGCTTCAGAGTTAACCACAAGACACGACACCAAGAGCCAAGTTCCATATCTCTTGCCACCGTTATTGTTTCCCCTCTCATCGACCCACCGGAGTTTGGAACCTCATCGCCATCCAAGCATCGATAAGGCCTTCCTCCAGTACCTGAGCAGCCACGTAAGCCTCTTTATCGAGATCCAGAACCCTCCAAATCTTGCAGAGCTCATTGGAGAGTTGTTGTGTCAACCCTTCGAGAGCCACCATGTCGAGCACTAAGGTCATGTTCGGTTGGGAGTAGTTTACCCCTCCTTGGGGTGGGTTTACCCCCCAAAACTCCCATTTTCTCTTTATTGTGGGACCCGCTATCTATTCTTTATTTAAATATTAAATAAATTACTTTTCTTCCATCTATTCCATCAAAAAATAATATATTATACCATCACATCATCTAAAAATTATAAACTACTCAACTTCCACTCACTTTTCCAAACTTCAATACAATCACATCACAATAATTACTCACTTTTCCAAACTTCAATACAATCATATCACAACAAACCCACCCCCAGTTTAACCATCTATGCAAACACCAAAACACAAAAACGGGTTACTCCCTATCAGTTTAACCACCTTAACCCGCGTACCAAACGCACCGAAAGGGTGGAACTCTACACTGGAAGGTTTACTGGAAGGATTTTTACCAAACATTCTCAGTAATTTTGATAAATAAAATAGTTATTATGTAAAAGAAATTAACATAATCTAGTTAATTCAACGAAATGGATGTGAGTTAACTACAAGGTATATAATGTAAGAGGTAGCAACTTTACGAGGTCGAGGAGATAATAATGATGTTTACATGATAGAGAAGATAATTTACAAAAATTCTCGTGTTCGTAGGGTAAAAATCTTTTTATGTTTATTGAAATATGCTTCTTGTTCCCTCAACTCCAGCCCTCGTTACCGCTTCACCACCAACCGCAATCATTTCGAATGGGGATCCCTCAGAAAAAAAATCCTCGTAATTGAGAGAGTTGAAAATAATTCCCACAATGAGCATATATCGGTAAATCATTTGCCGCTTCGTGTTCCGCGTGCGGCAAATGGTTTGCCGTGCGCGGCAAATGATTTGCCGCGACATGGATGGCCAATGTGGAATCCCAACCCCCCTCCCATCCGTTCATCTAGCGTGGCCGTGGTGCGATATATTCCTAACTGAGAAATATTTTCGCGTCGTCTCCATTTTGATAAAATATTTTTTCCCGCCTCCCCCTTCCGGGAAACGTCCCTCCAATGGGAGGGCATTGAACTATTTTTAGCAACATATCCTTCATCTTTGACCTCGGTGTCCATGCCATCATTGATGATGACCAGTAGCTACACTAGGGAGTGCGTGCACATCTACCAAAAGGCGTGATGATCCGAGATCATCTCCTGCAAATCCACATACATGCACGACTCACCCATGCATGGCTCGGTTAAGCATCTCTTGTCGGAAACTGATGACACAGTCTCCACCCTCTCGACCTCCATCCTCATATCACGAGTCTAATTGTTATAGTCAAGCTTGTAGATGATATTCACACCACCAACGGTCGGTGTTTAAGGCAACGATCCACCACAGTCTATTTCACAATCTGGATCGTCTGTTGTAATACAGCATGTATTGTATTACATGGGACCGTCTGACAGGGATCGGACGACCATAAAAGGGGCCGACTATCCCAGGCCATTTAAGAGGTCGTCTGATCGCCACATGTTATATTACAACAGATGATCTGATCTCTCTATTTCATGGCCTCAGACACTGGGATTTACCGACTCATTCTGCACGTGATGGATCATTGAGATCTTTAGAGCATGCGAGCTTTATCATTGAGATCTTTTAGGAGGACTGATATTGCATAAGTTTAGAAGGGCACATGTATAAAAACCCTATAATTAAATGGTACATCAATGAACTTAGGCTAAAAATCATTGATCTTAGGAAAGCTAACAATATATACGAAATGGACCCTGGGTTAATAAACAATCCTGACATCCGGGATCCACATAATGAGCTCAATCCATATGCACAAGCTTATAGAGGACACAATTTAATGATAAAAATTTAAGAATTTGTCACTTATGCCCTTCTTAAAGTATGCAATATTAGTTATTCCCTTTCCCTTTTTGTAATATCTGTTGTGCCATTGACTTCTTGTAAAATTCACAGTTATACTTTTTGTTAAGGTAAAGTAGGGGTATAATTAATATTACAGAAGCAAAGAACTGTAAATTTTATAAGAAATTAGGGGTAAAACTGATTTTAAAAAAAGCTAGGGGCATAACTGATATCGCATAAGTTAAGAAGGGTACACTTGATAAAAATCCTAAAAAAATATTTGATTTTTATGCTTGCACCCCTCTGAGATTCTGCAATCACAACTACACCTCTCCATTTTTGCAATAATACTTGTGCCCTTGTATTCTTACAATATTCACAGTACTTCTCTTCTGTAATTGCGCCTATGCTCATGCACAAGTGTTATTGTGACAAAAGTCTGAGCAGTAATTGCAGAATCTTGGAAGGACATAAGTGTAAAAAAAATCCAGAATACATCTTCTTGTCTCGTTCTCATCAAACATGGACTGTCTTCCGTTCTAATTCACATCCTTTTCCATTCTTCACGTCCCTTCATTTTTGTTATTAAAATGCTGGAGCAATCTTTTATAATTTACTTCGGCAAAATCCTCCACTATTATTTTAATTTTTTTACTAAGAAGGTTATAAGAAAAAAATCAATAGTTTTATTTTCTATCAAATTCCCTGGAGAGACCTTTTTTTGTAACATCTAATAACTTTGTTTATAACGCGCAAGGGGCATTTTTGTTATTTAATATATTCAAGAAAATTGTACTCGTACCCTTATTAGTTCAAATAACTAGTTTCATGTAGCGTAGTTTCTTTTACTTGAAAATCAGCCCCTACATTTTAGTGAATCACTACCCTCGAATTTATATTGAACATTAAAAAATACAGGAAAAAAACCAAGATAAGTTCTGAATCTCCTCCGTTGATCAATCCCCGTATTCTCTTAATCCCCCCTACATAATAACTCATATCCATTAATCCCTTCACCTCTCATTAATACTCCTTTAATTAATACAAAGGTTTTAAAAATCGGACCGGACATTGAACCGATCAGTCTTCGATTTGATCCAACCGGATCGGACAGTCGATTCAAACCGGTCAGACCGGTGATGATGTCAGCATAACGTCATCATTCCTATCGACTCGGAAAAAATCGGATCAAGCTTAATTTAATGGTCAGACTGGTTGAACCGCTTTTCTGAACCGATAAAACCGAATACATATATATAAGTATGTATTTATATATCAATGAAATAATTGTTTGAAGTGTCCAATCTTTCAATAGAATAACATGATCGCATATTTCGAGTAAAACTCTACAAAATCTAGTCACATTTTCTAAAATTATATATGAATATAATATTGTAATCATTTATTTATAGCTGCTTCTAGAAAATTACTCTAAGTATTGGCAGAACGTATATTCTAAAAAGGAGAGGCATAACTTATATCGCAGAAGTTAAGAAGGGCAATAGTGATAAAAATCCCATTATTTCATTATTTAACCTTTATTTTTTGAAAATTTACCAAACCATCAAAATTGGATCAATCCGGGTCAACCCGATCCGACCATCTGGGTCGACCCGGTCTGACCTGGTTTTTTATTTTTAATTTTTTTGAAATTATTTTTTATGGATATAAATTGTAATTTTAATTATAGATTTGAATTGCATGGGTTTATATTTACATATAAATAAAATAATATTTTACTTAAAAATAGTTGAGATCAATTATAACTAAGAGTATGATTTATTTTTATTATATTATTTATTAATTTTATATTTTTATTGGCAAAATATGGAGTATGAATTTTTTATTGATCGATCGTAAATTGTTAGTGGAAAAATATTTTAAATCATAAAATTCTTTAAAAAAATATTTTCTTGATAAATAATGATGTAAAATTTAAACAATACAATGAAGCAAGTGCCCCCTCCTACTATCAAATCATGAATCTGAATCAAACCGAGTCAATGTAGCCGTGTTCCGTAAAATTAGGAGATGAAGCAACATTATGTGCATCAATTTGTGCGAGCAATAAAGCAATAGGCTGAAGTTCATCTCGCCATACATGATTCATCATGCTTCGACCTTGGTTGAGCACCACGTCGATGTCGCGCTGCCGTGCGATGGCAACGACACAATTCTCGTTGCCGAGGTCACTGCCGACCACGCTCATGCTGGTGTGGTGGAGTGTGATGGGGAGGTATGATTTATGGGATGGAAGAGAGATGGCAAACGTTCGTAAATATTGTGAACTCGGAAGACTAACACTACAAGAAAATTGATATAGGTAACGAATAATTTAATATTATAGTACAATTAATATTCGTAAATGTTTTTAGAAAAACATGTACATAAATATACCTATATTTAATAGCTACAGTATAATTAACACATAATAAGGAAGACATCCTTACATGATTACGATTCAAGGTGAATGTATACTTTAAGATTTTGTCTTTCATATCAACATTAATTCCAAGTTAAGAGGTTAAGAAAAGGGAATTTGATGTTTAAATATACATGAAAAGCTACCGGTGAACTACGCCGAATGGTTCAAATGGATGACGTAATCCTTAGGTGAAGATTGACACCCAATCAAATCTTCCAGACATGTTAATCACACAACAACTCATCAGAATTACTCCAACAGACTTAGACACGGTTACACAGACAGACTTCGAATTAAGGATAATTTATGAACAATTTATTTTTCTAAAATATGAATATCCATTACTAAGCTCAAATTGCGACGTCTGATATATCAAGGAACTGAAATTAAAAGATTCGTTCTTATGATTTCAGCAAAGAACCGGTCTCTCAACCTAAGTTGGAAAAGCACAGAATTTCTTTTCTTTGCAAAACCCGTCGTGTCACAAAAAATCAAAATTCCAATCAGCTTATATAATACAAGATGTTTTTTTTCCTTTTCAAGGAAGCCAACACATGTATTCATGAAGTGCACAAACAAGAAAAGAGGCCAGCAAACTATATGATCTTTAATTGGCAAGTCAAACAATCAACAATAGATCTACTAGGGAACTGCGCAAATTAATTTTTGGTAGAGATCAGAACTTTGTGATTTAATTACAGAATCTGTTCAGGAGAGCTGCACAAAGTTAACATCTGAAGGAAGAATTCTGAACAAACTGTGGATCAAACAATGTATCAACATAGCATCCGCTATCCATGAAGTGATGAACTCGCACTCGTCACGCTGGACGTTCCCAGGTGTAATAGGAAGTCATCAACGAATCGAGAGTCCACACCGCCTTCCCATTCTCCGCAGCCCACTCGGCATCTTGGTCGTGGGCATCGCCGCAGATAACATGGGTCACTTCGTCTTCCTCGCACCCGCACGTAGCCCCCATCTCCTGCGCCACCATTTTCCAGCTGCCGTTGGGTGGGAGATGGTTCAGGGCCAAAAACATGAGATGACAGCCGCGGAGGATCTTCTGCCTCATGTTCTTCATGATGTCCCGCACGTCTCTCATCTTTTTCTCATCTTTGGAATAGTAGTCCAAGTGGATCCGCTCCAGAAGCTGGTACGTCTTTACGAGGGCGTCGTCGTCGTCTTTGTGTTGCGGATCCCACAAGTATTTCTTCACGTGGATGACGTTGCGACGGTCGTTCTCTGCCCAAACGGTCAAGCTGTCGTCGAGAATGACGACGGCGCTAGGGTTCCCAGCGACGACGTCCAGCGTCTTCCTGCCCCGGGTGATGCAATCCTCGCGGGAGATGATTCTGTTCTTGAAGTACTCCCCATCGGGGTCGAGAAGAGCGGCCATCTCCTTGGCGTAGAGGCTCCCTCCCATGGTGTAGATGACCATCTCGTACTTGTTGCTGACGGCGCCTAGGAACTCCCGATAGAATGGCCTGAGCTTCGTCACCATCTCGACGGAGTCCACCACGTGGATTTCACGGCGCGGGTCGTGGACATCATGTGGGAAGTCGCGAAAGCGGTGGGAGTGGAGGAGCGTGTGGTCGAGGTCGAGGACAAGAGTCAGCTTCTTCCGGTGACGCATGCAGTCAAGAAGGTCGGCACTGCGTGTTGTGGGTGGAGCTCTTGAGCGTTGGACGTCATTAGGTACGCACTTGGAGCCCTCTCGGCGGGAGTTTTCGATGACGTGGAAGATTCCCGGCAGCAGCGGCAGAAGCTCCTCTTTGTCCGTCCTCTCTTGACGGCACCGTACCCTCCTCTTCTTGAAGGCTCGGTGGCGAACGGCGGTGGAAGAAGCGTCGGAACAGCACCTCGCCATGGGTTTGGGAAGGACGCGAATGGCAAATGACGGGGAAAAGGAGAGGGGAACAGAAAAGAAGAATAGATTGTGGGAATGAAGAAATGACGGGGAAAAGGAGAGGGAACACTAATGAGAAGAAGAATAGATTAGATTGTGGGAATGAAGAGAGATTACGGTATCAGAGGTTATACGTGACGCGGGAGATTTCTCTCTCTCCTCTAACGGCTACGAGATTGCTCTATCGAAATCCGACTTCCCCGATGGCGCAAGCAGAGGTGAGCTTCAATCTGGAGGGTCGATTTGGGATCTGAAAGCCGTTTCCGGTTGCTTAGAGCCTCCATCAGTTTCCACTTTATCTAAGGAACAATCTTATCTTATATCTTATTATTATAATATAAAGGATGACCAATTTGGTGTCACTAAAAATGATCAGATAAATTTTCTTCTAAGAATGTCGATCATTTTTTTCTCGTCTAATGGACCGACCAGAAGTTTTGCGAGTAAATTAAAAGATCGGTGCCACAAATGATGTCGCGATATAAATGTACACTTCTTATCTCGAAATTAATTTGTAAATATTTATATACTATAAATTGACATCTGATGTTCATATTTAGTACCGAAACATTAAGTTCTTTGATTTTTCTTCTTTTTAAGTATTCTAGAGGGCGTTGATAACTTTTAAAGAATGTATTTCTCATGGTAATAATTGTGCAATCTTTCGTATTTTGTCGAGTGTCAATTATATGAAAGTTCTTTAGCTATACAACTAATTTCATTGTTGTACTTATACTTTAAGGTCCTGTTCGTTTGGGGTATAAGGAGGAATGGAATAAGGGGAATAAGCCCCCAACACGCTTCCCCGTGGTACGATTATTCCCCATTATTTCATCTTATTTCACTCTTATTCCTATCTTTATCCCACCTTACCTACCTTTATTTCACCTTATTCTCCTTATTCTTATCCTTTAGCCAAACGGAGAATGAACCCTTATTCCCCTTATTCCCCGTCCTTATTCCTGCTTATTCTCCTACCGAACGGGCCCTAAAGGGAGGTGGTCGTTTGGGGAATAGTCCTAAGAATAAGGGTATTATTCTCCTACCCTCCCCTCTCTTTCCTCATAAGGCTATTCTCCATTGTGCGTCTCTCTCTACCCTTATTCATATCCTTATTCCACTTTACTTACCCTTATTTCAATTTATTTCAATTCTTCCAGTCGAACAGGAATAGTACCTTATTCCAGCTTATTCGTCACCCTTATTCCTACTTATTCTCAAAATGAACGCACTGTTGATCGATTATTCAAAGGAGCCTAACGTCCGATCTTGAAGGATCATGTGTTGTCCGACAAGTCGGATTCAACAATCATTATATCAGCTCGATGGGACATATTTTCTGCACCTATAGAATATGCATGAGAGGACGAGGGGCAACGATGGACGAAATGGCGACAATCGAGTTGTTGGCAGTGAGGACGGAGTCAATTAAAGGTGATCGAAGATGTATCTGAAGTTCGAGGTGGGAAGAGGGGGCTAGGGATTTATGATTTGGGGGTCATGACTTGAGAGGGGAAGGGGTGCAAGTGCAATGAATGTAATTTTTTTCTTACTTTTGTCTGGGGTATCAAACCATCAAACCGGTTTGACCCGAGCTAAACCGGTCCGGTTGAACCGGTTCGAACCGACGGGCGAACCTGACTTTATTTTCTTTTTGAAAAAAATAAAGAACCAGCCGAACCGACCGATTCCCAATCGAATCAGTCTGATCTGGTTTTTTATACCTTGCTCCGTGATTCTTTTTATTTTTGACAAGATATATAATTTAGAAGTTGCCAATACATATGTGCCATATAATCTTTTATTCTCTTATTCTATATCTGAAATTTTAATTCATTCTATTAGACACATGATCCTTTAAATGCATGGTAATGTTAAAAAGAGTCAAACTCTATCAATGTCAGATTAAAATATTAACGTAAAGCACGTAAAAAGACATACATTGAATGAGATGAGAAACAAAAGGTCATTTATAATTTTGTGAAATCGAATTCATGCAACAAAAATTACTAATAACTAAAACCTATTAGAAATATCCGTTTCTATGCTTTAAAAATCTCCCTAGAATCACAGGTTTCACACCAGTTACATACAAGATTAGACATTTCTTGTTGTTCATTTATGGGTGAGAAAAAGGCTAAGATGTTGCAATTAGTTATATTGTAATGAATACTATTCAAGATAAAATTAAATAATATTAACATTATAGGTTGGACTATGATAACAAATAAAATCTACTTCGTAGAACTATAACAATCAGGAAATGGAAAATAAGTGAAATGCACTGCTCAGACATAGGCTTCGTTTGATAGCCGGTGTACACTGGTGTACACCAACATATCCCTCGTTCCAACCCTCCCAATTTGGGTTGGGAGTACTTGTATTGACCCTACAATTTCTTTGGTATAATATTTTGTAACTATGTGCAAAAAAAATTATTAACATAAAAATATATATAATCATTTAAAAAATTAATATAACACATAATCAATGTCACATCGCATCACAATTATCAATTCAACCCTTCCAACCCTCTAAACATTTACTATTCACATGGGATATCCCAACCCAACCCAACCTAACCCAATTACCAAACGGACCCCAATATGCAGAAAAAGGAGACCAACCATAGGTTGAACGAGAAGTCGAAATTAGGGCATTACAAAAGAAAAGGTTTTTATCACGCTCTTCTTAACTTCTGCATTATCAGTTAAACATCTTCTCTTTTTAGAATGTCAGTTGTATCCTTACCTTCTTACAAAATCAATAATCTACGTTTCCGTTAAGGTAAAGTAAAGATACAATTGTGACTACACTAAAGGTAGAATTGTGAATTTTGTAAGAATATTTGGCACAAGTGCACAACTGATAACAAAAAAGGAAGGGCAGAAGTTAAGAAAGGCAAAATAGAAGGGCACCAGTAATAAAAATCCTAAAAGAAACTCATAATGCACTATTTTTTTAGTAAAAAAACAGGGAGAGAAAAAAAAGACAAAACAATGGCAACCCCTGAAAGCACTTCAACAACCATCTTACACTTCCCTACCCTTTCTGGGAATGGAGATCCTATGCGGTCACAGCACCTGCTGTGTTGCGTGCTTGCCGTTTGATCGCCGTCGGACGGCCCACCCGCTGCACAGCAGAGGCTGTGACCGCAGAGGAGCCGTTCCCTCCGTCACCGATCATAGTCATCAGACCACGCTGCCATACACTCATACCGAGAAACCAGACCCGACTATCCCCTTCCTCCTCGCGGTGGCGACTATCCACGCGTAGAGAGCGAGGCAGGTCACGGTCGTCATCACCACCACCACCTTGAACACGTCCAGGCGCTCTCGCTTCCCCCACCAGGGGTTGTGTATGCTCATCGCGAAGAAGCCGGTGAGCAGAGTGTGCACCGACAGACACATGCTCCCGGAGTTGAGCAGCAGTTCCGCCTGGATCAGCCTGTTCCTCCTGTTGTCTATTTTCATGTTCACGTACTCCTCCGTCGCGTCCATGTACTTCCTCAGCCTCGTCAGCTTCCCCAATGTGTCCTCCACCTACCACACAACGAACATATTATAGTTACCATCTTGAAAAAAACGTAAATCGCAAATACGATTCTTCTTAATTAGCTTTGTCCGCCATTGACCTGCGAGAAGTGCATCTCCATGAGCATCTCGACCTCTTCGGCGTAGCAACCCGTCAGGCAGAGGTCTGCTACCTCGTTGTCGTCCTCGACAATCCGTTCGAGCTCGTCCCGCACCCGGCGGACGCGTGTGGCTAAGCGAGCCGTTGCACACTTGAAGCGGTGCACGCGGTCCATGTTCCGCGTGCTGAACTTGGACGCCAGCTCGTCCAGGGCAGGGTAGGCTTCAGCCTCGAGCTCGGTAACGCGCGCGTCGAGGAAGCTGCATGCCCCCTCCAGCGTCACCTCCAGCGCGCGGAGCTCGAAGGGCTCGTGCGCAGATGCGTCGAGGTGGAGACGACGGTGGAGCTCTTCGACGATAGGGACGAGAAGGTCAGAGGTGGGGTCCCGGAGGAGGACGACGTCGCAGGTGATGACGGTCTTGATGTGCTCGAGGTTGAGGATTATGGCGCCGTTGCGGGCGAGGATGGTGGAGGGGGAGGAGAGGAGGGGGTCGAGGACGCGGAGGTGGCGGGCGTGGACGTGGAACCTTCGCATGATCTCGTAGCGGTCGACGTCGACGGTAGCGGAGCTGCCGGTGCGTTGGATGAGGATCCATTGGGCGGGCATGGAGACCATCCTCTTGAGCTTCTTGGTGAGGGCGTCGTCAGCGGTGGCGTTGGCCATCGGAAGTGGAATGTGCATCAGTGCATGCTGGCGCAGGTGTTAATTTGACACTCCTGCACTGGTCACCATCCATTTGTTGGGTAACCGCTTTGGAGCAGGTGAGTTAATGGGCAGTTTGTCGTTGCCCTCGATAATTTATGACTGCGACTATTTGGCTTGGATGTTGCCTTAACGAGTTTTGATGTATTAATTAATGGGTTTCTTATTACAGTCGTTGAAAACAGATCAGGGCTTGACCGAGTCCGGTTCTTTTATTCTCACGATTTGGTTCAGTTTAAGCTTTCTTCGGTTGCATCGCCTGTTATAGGGGTTCAGTCGAAGTCGAACAACAAACTGAGTTTTTTTATTGGGCTCTATGACCTTTCAATTACTAACCAACTAATCTACTGCAGCTGCCAAATTTAGATGCTTCTAAATATTAATTATTTGACTAAGTGTGTGTCTTTATCAGAGTACATCGTCGGCTGAAAATAGGATTACAGCAGACTTGCTGTAATTTATTTTTTTGCTATTTCGATTTCAAAATCCAACCTTATAGATTAACTCTTAGATTAATGTTCTACATATGTTCCAAATTTTTTTTAAATCAGAGGTTAGTTGCTATTTTATCGTAATGGTCAAAATTCAGGTCCTTTTTAAATGGAATTTAAGTTGCTTAAATATTACCCAGATCTTTGAACATTAAGATAAAATAGCAAATAAGACCTCCAATTAGAGCAAAATTTAGAGGAGACGTAGAACATTGATCTATAATTCAATCTATAAGTTTGGATTTTGAAATCGAAATCGCAAAAGAAAAAAAATATGGATTAGAGCAGATCTGTTGTAATACTATTTACAACAGACGATCTGCTCTCGTGTGTGTATGTGTCTGTTGGGCTTGATGAGGCCATCCCAGCGTAATTTTTTCCGTATTTTTTTATTTTTTTGAAAAATATCATCATATATATTCATCTATATATCCCACCAATATGTCATTTGAATTTCGTCAAAAACAGAGACTTCTATGCCCTCTATCTAGAACATGTCGATAGCAATAGACCGTTAAAATTACATATTCTTGATGGGGGACATATGAGTCTCCTTTCTGATGAAATTCGAATGGCATATTGGAGGGATATATAGATGAATAGACATGGTGATATTTTTCAAAAAATACAAAAATTTACAGAAAAATAGCGTGGGAGCAACCCAATTTTCTCCATATAACATGTAGGAAAAATTGGGGCCGCCCCATAGGGAGGCTAACTTGGTTCTCCCATCCCATTTTCCTATTTTTTTATTTTTTTCTTGAAAAATATTTCTACGAAAATTCAACACTATATCTCTATATTATGTCATTCAAGTTTCGTACGTACGAAACGGAGACTTCTACAGTCTCCATCTAGACAGATATTTTTAACGATCGCTGAATAGTTGAAATTGACCATGTCTGGATGGAGGTCATAGGAGTCTCTATTTTACACGAAATTTGAATGACATAATATAGGGATATATTGTGAAAATATATGGAAATATTTTTCGAAAAAAATAAAAAAAATATGGGAAAAATAGGGCGGGAGCCAAGCTAGCTCCCCCTCGGAGACAACCTCATTTTTCCCATGTGTGTGTGTAGGTCCCTCCAATAGGATGCATCCTTCTTGAGTTTAGGAATGCCACCCTCTTCTGTAGAACACATGAGCACTTTAGTCGAATACATGTACATTTTGTTTATAGTTGCACATTATAAATACACAACCACATACAAAACTGCACATTATAATACAAACATTAAACTGTACATTATAATACAAATTTTATACGTATTCTACAAAAGTCATCGTGTTTTTTATAAAAAGAGGCTCGGTCTTCCTGAACTCGGGAAGGATTGCATCCTATTGGAAGGGAATCATATTAAAATTAAAAAATGGGAAATGGGAGGGGGAGCCAAGTTAGCAACCCCTAAAGGACAATCACATTTTTCCCATTATATATATATATATATGATTTCCTTCGAATAGGACTTGGTCCTTCCTGAGTTCATGAAGGTCAGCCTCTTTTTTGTAGAAAACATGATGATTTCAGTAGAATACATATACAGATTGTATTACAATGTGTAGTTTTAATGTTTGCATTATAATATGCAGTTTTGTATGCAATTTTATATTTAAAATATGTGGTTATAATACAAATTGTATACGTATTCTACTAAAGTATTCGTATTTTCTACAAAAAGATGGTGGCCTTCCTGAAGTTAAGAATGATGCATCATATATATATACGTATTCTTTCCCTCAAGATATGGTACTGACCTATCTAAAGAGATAGCATCTCAAATAGTTGAGGATGTGAATGCTAAAACTGCTTGCCCTTGTGCATCAGTTTCGAGAATCCAGGTGTATGCTAGATGTGTACAAAAGCCAAATGTCTGCCATGCAGTGGGAGTAGTAAACTGTTACTAATCCTACTATGGTGATAAAACACTTGATTGCAGTAATAACAATAATGCAATGATGACAAGATTTTTTTGAGATAGTGATCTCAAAAAAGGTCTTATCTTTAAAAACTTAAGACTTTATAGATAGTGATTTAAAAGGTCTTAACTATGGATACCTTAGGAGATAGAGATCTCTAAGAATAAGGGTATTCTGATAAGGATAATAGAAATTACATAGTGGTTATAATAATTATTGAGGTTTAGTGTCAAGGACACTATGACTGACATGATTGAGTATTGGTTGCATAAGATGCAACATTTGCATTGTATGCGAAAATTGTTACTAGGAGATATGCAAGTGCCGTAAAAGGACTTGGCATTGTCTCTTGGGAGCAGAGTGACTGATCAGCTTACCTAGCTATTTTCTTAAATAGCCTATGATTGTCACATGAGTGTGGGTTTAAATATTAGCCTATTAATGGCTCTTTGGGCCAGTGGGAGATTGTTGGACATGAGAGCCCACAGCGAGACATTATGCAATAAATGTTATTGCGATTATCATTCCCTGATCTGAAATGAAGACTAGATAATTTGCATAATAGGTCCCTTAGTATAATTAGAGTTATGTACCATGGCCATCTTGATGATCGTACAACTGTTGATTCAATTATTGAATCATAGAGGCTGGTGCTTGGATGAATATCTAAAGAGTTAGATTGAGGACTCATTAAGCACTGTCAAATGATTGTTAAGAGATGATCTCCAGCCTGTGTAGGAGATGGCAATCCTTTCTCATTTAGGCTGATATCTAATCGACCTCTTGATGCATGTCCTCTGCATAGGAATAGAGATTTGGAGGTGTTAGATAAGTTAGGTTAAAGATTTGGCTTAATGAGATCGAGATAACCGAAGTCCTATGGCGTATGCTGTCACGATATAGGCACGCATCCTCTGACCGGAGACAGATGTGTTACTATATGTCTGATTATGTACATTTGGCAGACCGATAGGTTGATGACCTAATTAAAGTCTATACACTGGCGCGTTGGTGTGCATACAAGGGCATATGAGTAATATGATCTCTCAAACGGATCATATAGGTTCATTTATTGAACCGAAAGACATGAGCTCACTCATGAGATATTGGGAAAAATCAAATTCCTTGCACGGTCGTCTCACTTTGGAAGCTTGACTAAATTTGTAGGTTTGATATATATATATATATATATACTTTTTGGAAAGTATATGATCAAGACCTAGGTATGATATATGCTTTTGGAAAGTATATGATCGATACTGACTTCCAATGATCGAATGAGAAACTTAATGATAAAACCCTGAAGTAGACAGTGAAAAAGAGATCTAAGACTTCGGGTTTATTCTGGGTCTTCCAGTATGCATGATGTACAGGTATTAGGAATACTTGAGGGCGATGTGATATCATAAACGATTGTATAACCATGACGCTTCCATTCCTAGGGATTGATGAAACGGGTCTGGATTTTAGTGAGTCCTCTCAGTAGAGAAGTAATCTGATCTTGGTCCAAATATTGGACACTGATCTGAATATGATTCAGATGCAATGAGAAGATTAGATTTACAGTCTTGATTTAATCAAGCATCTATGGGAGGCATGAGATCTGGATTTGAGATGTGATCTCAATATACAAGTCACTATACATCGAACAATACAATCGCCATGTCCTTATCTCCAAGTATTTGCGGAGAAAGCGCGTTATCCTTGAAAGAGTTCAGGATAATTTCATTGTTGATATTATATATCCGAGAATTGAGAAAATTGATAATTAAATGTGATTTAATTATCATGAATAATATGAATTTGATTCATATTTTATAAAAGTTATCTAAGATAATTAAATGTGATTTAATTATCAAATATGTGAATAATGTGAATGTGGTTCATATTATTTGGGCATATGAGAATAGAGATCCAAGATGATTAAATTTGATTTAATTATTATAAATATTGAATATTGTGGATAGCACTATCCATATTAATCATATATATTATAAATGTGATTTATAATATATGAGAGAGAGCAATTTGTAATTTACATTTGTTAATTAAATGTTGATGTGAATTGGATTCACATTAGACAATTAATTGAAAATGTAATTCACATTTTATTTTAGGTTGTGAATGTGATTCACAATTTTCCAATGGAAAGATTGCAATATTCACAAAATAATTATGAATTATTTTTGTTGAATAATTTACAACATGTGTTGTTGTAAATCTTAGAGATTTCCATGGAATAATGTAATCTCATGAGATCTTATGAGATAACATGATATTGCCCCCAAATCCCATATTATGGAAGGAGGCAATCTTCATTACATAATCTCCATGTTTGATTGATTTGATTTGGGATTAAATTATATTGGTTTATCAATATATATTTAATCTAAATTAAATTAACTTTTGTTGGTTTTTTACCAACAAAATCTTAGCCATTAAAAGAAACACAAATCAATGTGAGCCATTAGATTTGTGTTGCCCATGGATTGAGATCCATGGATCCCAAAATATTATAAATAGAAGGGCACCCCTTTCTCTTCAAATTCTAATGAGAACATAAGTCTCTCTCTCTCTCTACACGCCCACTCTCTTTCTCTCCCTCATATGGTTGTCCACCATGGATGCCCTAGAGAGAGTCTCCATCGCCGCAGCGTCGTCGTTGTGCAGCGAGATCAATTGCTCGTGGATCTCTGTCTCCTCTTGTGAAGAAGACGTCGTATCTCGTGTCACGAGATCTGAAGATTCGTGCTTGGATCGTCAACATGGATTGCGAGGAGCACGTGTTTCATCAACACGCTCGCAAGCGTCTCCTCCGTCGGATCGGACTTGAGACAGGAGGTCTCTCCGTTTAGAGACTCGATCGCAATCACGCTTCAAGAGGTAAGCCTATTACTTGTTTGTGTTTTATAGGAAACGATCCGAGAAGTGTTCTTGGATCATGTGGTTTCGTCACATGAAAAATTTTAATTTCTACTGCATCGAGCAACTAGTGCGACTAGTCGCTCAAGATAGCATACGATGCGATCCTCACGCTTCCGTGATGCACTTAAGGATCTAACCATATCCTTCAAATGGTATCATAGCCTTAGGTCGGAGGTTTTGGATGCGATCCATAAACCTAGGATTACTTGGGTTCGTTAAGGTTTGCGAAAGTTTTCTCGTATTTCATTTTCGCATCTCTGTTTGATGATTATTTTCTGCCCTATTTAAATTGTTTAAAGACAAAAATAATAATTGAATTTTGTTCCCCATTAAATAAGGAAACCGAAGGATCTGAGTTTGCATGATTTCGAATCCGTTTGCTCAGGTTATGATCAAATTAGTGAACATGTATCTACTGTTTCGGGGATTGTGAATCATGACATAATTAAGAAGTTAATTACGGATTTGAAATGTCTTGAAATGCGTAGAAATCTTAGGTTCTGTTGTAAATCAAATTAGCAAACTTTAAAAACTTATTACTTTCCTAATCAAGAACCTAGTGATTGTCATTTAATTAATTAGTGAAATTAAATAGTTTAATTTCCTGGAATAATTATGTATCAATATTTTTGAAATATTTGATGATAAGTATTTCCTTAAATGGCATTGCCTTAATCAATATTTGATTAGATATGATCTAGATCACAATTGGTTACACAATCTACTATCCAACGAATAATGTTGCTTGAATAGGATTTGAGATTTATTTAGCAAATCTTATTATAATATTAATCAAAATTGTTTTGATTATTATTATATGGTATAACTTCGGTTGAAGAACCGATTATAATCCCAAGTACACAATGATCAATTTGACATTATCTTTTCCCAAGGTGGATATGGTGTCTAGTCGGGGGGGGCGTTGGGATAACAGGTTGCATCGTGTGCGATCTGTCCCACTCCTTTCGGTACTTGCCATGACAGCGGGCAGGGACTTGATAATGCAGAAAAGATCACGGTGTATTTTTCTAATTATTAAAATTCAGAATAATATGTATTTGAGATAATACCATAATTCAAGTAACAATAAAGATTGTATGTTGGATATTAATTGGATCATTAATTTAATATGATTAGATTAATTGGGATCCAATTAAAACTAAACACTCTATTTTTAATAGAGATGTTATTTCCCTTGGAAGAATTAATCATAATGAATATGATTCATAATGATTAATTAGAATTTGAATATGATATAGAGGATCGCATAAGTGACATCCATGGTCTCCGGTCAAGGTGAAGGGTTCCGTCGCCAGGGATTGTATGTAGGAGATGCATGTCTGAAGTGACATCTCATGTATGCAAGTGCATCTGGATCGGGCTCTTCGCTTCTCGAAAGAGTAAGGACGTATGCGTAGTGACCCCAATATCGGGTCCTCGTATTATTGTGGCAATATTGGATTGCGCATAGCGAGTTGTATTCCTGTTGATGGTTGGTTCAATTAATGATGGGTCAACATCACCTTAGGGTGGTGGGTCCGGGTGTTAAAGATCGAATTGGGAAATGCAAGTTGGACTTGCAAGGCGGAATGTGTTTCCGCTTCTTTTCATCCGAGTTACAGGTTCTCATATTATTGGGATGTAACAAAGATAAGGAAGGAGATCCAGATCTTGCTTGAGATATAATGATAAGTATATCTCTTACGTTGAAAGTGATTAAGGGAATGAACTTTCATTATTGACAAGGCAAGACAACTTTGATATAAAAACTCCTAAATCAAAGTAAAATATGTATATATATATATATATATTTATGCAAATTTCTTATTTCAGATAACCCTTCATTTAACCCACTCAATTGTATACTCAATAATAACCAGTATAATATCATGGATTGGATCCATAATCGAGATGTTGTACTTGCAGTTGAACGCATAATGTATGTGGTTTCAATGTGCAAGTTTCCTCATAATAATGAGGAATGACAATTAAATAGACAATAAAATATAACCCTAGGGTTTGTATGTCTCTATAATCTTGATCTCTCATTGAATGTACTTTGGAAGTGACATGTCAATGATTATCGTAATTGTCAAAAAATCCTTATAAAAATCTAAGAAGATATTCTAGCATACATATGTGCTCTCGACGTTTAATTATGAATGGCATGGTTCTCTGCATTATGCAGAATGGTTGCTCTATAAGAGATGATATACTCAAAATATTTGAGTACCTACCTGAACCGATATTTTAAGAGTTTAGATGGATGTAGATACGATGAGTGTCATCATTCTACTATCTATACTCTAGTCATTCATGAAGCTTCAGAATATTCATATTGCATGAATTGAATGAAGCATGTATAAATGTTGAAATACTCTTATATTGAAATATTTTGAATTCAACATAAGAGATCCTTCATCTTAAGTAATGGTTGTTTATAGAAAAAGGGAGCGCAGTGGAAGCATGGGTTGGACTCAAGTAAGAAGGAAAGTCAAAGAGTTGATTGTACTTCTGTGACTTCCATATGACATCCAAATAGTTGTATGTATACCAATACTACAATAAGCCGACATATTGATAGTGTGACTATCTAGTCTATCTAGGATCCTTAGAGAAGGACCCGGATAGTGCATCAGAAATCTACATTTAATCATTGAAATTGACTTTCTTATTTGATAAGATCAAAGACTAATAATTGTATCTCATTCTTCTAATAACACTTGCAATTGGTTGCTTATGTTTTAGAAGACTAGAAAATTTGATCTTAAGGTTTAATAGTCATCCACATGTATGTTAATGCAATTGTTGCAGCAACCTCTATTGGATAAATAGACTTCCTAATTTCAATGGGAGAGCCCTTAGTCTTAGAGAATGTCTCTATGACCTAGATTTTAGAATACACTCATTGTTTATTTCTAAATGTTGGGAATAAACATGAATTCTGGAATAGACCTATCATAAAGAGTTATGATGGAGATATTTCAGATAGTAATCAAAAATCTGATGGACTCTACTAAATTGGAAAATTAATGAATGGTTCATTAACATTTTTAATACTAAAATTAAATCTTAAAAGATCAATAGGAGAATGAAGATCATTTGACAATGATCTGTCATCAAGCCTTGGACATTTGTCTGTTGATGTGATCAATAGACTGATAAGAGATGCAACTTTAGATTATCTAAAGGTTCACATCTTACATACTTGTGAATATTGTATTCGAAGAATGTCCAATACACCCTTCTCTTGGGAATGGTGTGAGATGTCAAGGTATTCAAGATCTCATATATATTGATGTATGTGGATCATCTATATCATAATAAACATTATGGATATGTGATATCTATTGATGATTATGTATGATATGAGATTTCTTCTCTTCACCTAAGAAACCTTTGAAATATTCAAAGATTTCATAATTTGATTTGGAACCAAAGTCTGAAGGAAGATGAAATGAGTTTGATCTAACCTAGGTAGTCTGTACCTATTAGATGAATTCATGGAATACCTTATGGAGATATGTCTTATCTCACTCCTACTGATACGCCTTAACTTAATAGAGTTGTAGGGAGATATAATTGGATCATGTGTGACATGATCTTATCAATCATGAATCTTAGCATAATTATCTCTTAGTTTCCAGGTATATATTAGTAGTAGAGACTACAATATTTATCTTTAATAAAGTTCCATACAAATAAGCTGGAATCTAGCACCTGAGAGTGCTACTTCATTAGGAAAATAAAGGATGGTATTGGATACCTACTTTATGACATTGAGATTCTTAAAAGATCTCATCTTTGAGAATGTGATTCTTATATGATGACTCTCTTGAGAATCAAGATGAAAATGAAGTGAAGGAACTCATTTAATCTTAAGATGATAATGAGGCTCCTAAAATCGGAAACTAAATAGACAATTAAAGATGAAACACTAATACCTCTTCAAATAAGTTTGAAGATGGATTCCATGTGTCAGTTGAATCTGACAATGATCTGACTTCATGTGATGAAGCTTCCGAAGATCATAGCATGGAAAGATGGATGTTGGCAATAAAGTCTAAAGTTGACTTCATATACAAGTGTTGTATATGGACCCTCGAGGATCCACCTATAAGGGTTAGACCCATTAAGGTGTAAATGGATCTTCAAGAGAAAGAGGGAACCTGATGAGAAGGTAGAGACCTTCAAAGCACGGTTCGTAGCCATGAGCTGCACACCGAAGAGAAGACATCGCTTGCGATGAGACTTTCTCTTCAGTGACCATGCTTGAACCCATCAGAATATTGCTAACTATAGCTACATAACTTGACTATAGCATCTTTAAGATGTAAGTCAAGATTGCATTCCTCTATGAATACCTCTCTCAGGATATTCACATGAAGTAGCCCCAGGGCTTCATGATTGAGGAAAGCAAGGTATGCAAGCTAAGGAACTCCATCTTTGGAATCAAATAAGCTTCTTGCAGTTGGAACATAATATTTGATGAAATTATAAATATTATGATTTCAGATAGAATCTTGATGAACCGTGTAAAGCTTAGTGGGAGTTCCATTGCGTTCATCGTGCTTAATGTGGATAATATCCTAATTATTTGGAATGATATAAGGATGATAATAATAAGTGTTTTATAATCTGGTTGTTCCATACCTCGAGATATGATCTCAAGGATACCTCTTAGATGTTAGTTCTGAAGTTATTCAGAAGCAAAGAGAAGAGGGCATTGGGATCGTCACATTAATGGTATACCTTGTACATTTCCATGGAAAATTCCAAGAAAGGATTCTTTCCCTCGAGTTATGGTACTGGCCTATCTAAAGAGATAGCATCTCAAATAGTTGAGGATGTGAATGCTAAAACTGTTTGCCCTTGTGCATCAGTTTCGAGAATCCGGGTGTATGCTAGATGTGTACAAAAGCCAGATGTCTGCCATGCAATGGGAGTAGTAAAATGTTACTAATCCTACTATGGCGATAAAACACTTGATTTCAGTAATAACAATATCTTCGATGATGACAAGATTTTTTTGAGATAGTGATCTCAAAAAAGGTCTTATCTTCAAAAACTTAAGACTTTATAGATAGTGATCTAAAAGGTCTTAACTATGGATACCTTAGGAGATAGAGATCTCCAGGAATAAGGGTATTCTGATAAGGATAATAGAAATTACATACTGATTACAATAATTATTTAGGTTTAGTGTCAAGGACACTATGACTGACATGATTGAGTATTGGTTGCATAAGATGCAACATTCGTATTGGATGCGAACACTGTTACTAGGAGATATGCAAGTGCCGTAAAAGGACTTGGCATAGTCTCTTGGGAGCAGAGTGACTGATCAGCTTACCTAGTTATTTTCTTAAATACTTATGATTGTCACATGAGTGTGGGTTTAAAGATTATCCCATTAATGGCTCTTTGGGCTAGTGGGAGATTGTTGGACATGCGAGCCCACGGCGAGCCATTATGCAATAAATGTTATTGCGAATATCATTCCCTGATCTAAAATGAAGAAAAGATAATTTACATAATAGGTCCCTTAGTACAATTAGGGTTATGTACCATGGCCATCTTGATTATCATACAGCTGTTGACTCAATTATTGAATCATAGATGCTGGTGCTTGGATGAATATCTAAAGAGTTAGATTGAGAACTCATCAAGCACTGTCAAATGATTGTTAAGAGATGATCTCCAGCCTGAGTAGGAGATGGCAATCCTTTCTCATTTAGGTTGATATCTAACCGACTTCTTGATGCAGGTCCTCTACATAGGAATAGAGATTCGGAGGTGTTAGATAAGTTAGGTCAAAGAGTTGGCTTAACGAGATCGAGATAACCAAAGTCCTATGACGTATGCTGTCACGATATAGGCACGCATCCTCTGAACGAAGACAGATGTGTTACTATATGTCTAATTATGTACATTTGGCAAACCGATAGGTTGATGACCTAATCAAGGTCTATACACCAGCGCGTTGGTGTGCATACAAGGGTATATGAGTAATACGATCTCTCAAAGGGATCATACAGGTTCAGTTACTGAACCGGAAGACATGAGCTCACTCATGAGATATTGGGAAGAATCAAATTCCGTGAACGGTCGTCTCACTTTGGAAGCTTGATTGAATTTGTAGGTTTGATATATTCTTTTTAGAAAGCATATGATCAAGACCTAGGTATGATATATGCTTTTGGAAGTATATGATCGATACCGACTCCCAATGATTGAATGAGAAACTTAATGATAAAACCCTGAAGTAGACAGTGAAAAAGAGATCTAAGACTTCGGGTTTATTCTGGATCTTCCACTATGCAGGATGTACAGGTATTATGAATACATGAGGATGATGTGATCATAAATGATTGTATAACCATGACGTTTCCATTCCTAGGGAGTGATGAAACGGGTATGGATTTTAATGACTCCTCTCAGTAGAGAAGTAATATGATCTTGGTCCAAATATTGGACATTGATATGAATGTGATTCAGATGCAATGAGAAGATTAGATTTACGGTCTTGATTTAATCAAGCATCTATGGGAGGCCCGAGATCTGGATTTGAGATGTGATCTCAATATCCAAGTCACTATACGTGTAACAATACAATTTCCCTGTCCTTATCTCAAAGTATTCGCAGAGAAAGCGCATTATCCTTAAAAGAGTTCAGGATAATTTCATTGTTGATATTATATATCCAAGCATTGAGAAAATTGATAATTAAATTTGATTTAATTATCACGAATAATATGAATTTAATTCATATTATAAAGAGAGTTATCTAAGATAATTAAATGTGATTTAAGTATCAAAGATGTGAATAATGTAAATGTGATTCATATTATTTGGGCACATGAGAATAGAGATCCAAGATGATTAAATGTGATTTAATTATCTTGGATATTGAATAATGTGGATATCACTATCCATATTAATCATATATATTATAAATGTGTTTTATAATATATGAGAGAGCAATTTGTAATTTACATTTGTTAATTAAATGTTGATGTGAATTGGATTAACATTGGATGTAATTCACATTTTATTTTGGGTTGTGAATGTGATTCACAATTTTCCAATGGCAAGATTTTAATATTCACAAAATAATTATGAATTATTTTTGTTGAATAATTTACAACAAGTGTTGTTGTAAATCTTGGAGATTTCCATGGAATAATATAATCTCATGAGATCTCATGAGATAACATGAGATTGCCACAAAATCCCATATTATGGAAGGAGGCAATCTTCATTCCATAATCTCCATGTTTGATTGATTTAATTTGGGATTAAATCATATTGATTTATCAATATATATTTAATCTAAATTAAATTAATTGTTGTTGTTGTTTTACCAACAAAATCTTAGCCATTAGAAGAAACACAAATCAATGTGAGCCATTGGATTTATGTTGCCCATGGATTGAGATCCATGGATCCCATAATATTATAAATAGAAGGACACCCCTTGCTCTTCAAATGCTAATGTGAACATAAGTCTCTCTCTCTCTTTCTCTCTACACGCCCACTCTCTCTCTCTCTCCCTTATATGGTTGTCCACATGGATGCCCTAGAGAGAGTCTCCATCGCCGTGGCATCGTCGTTATGCAACGGGATCAATTGCTCGTGGATCTCCGTCTCCTTCAGTGCGCCTCACTCGTGAAGAAGACGCCGTATCTCGTGTGACGAGATCTGAAGATTCGCGCTTGGATCATCAACATGTATTGCGAACGCTCGTAAGTGTCTCCTCCGTCGGATCGGACTTGAGATAGGAGGTCTCTTCGTTTAGAGACTCGATCGTAACCACGCTTCAAGAGGTAAGCCTATTACTTGTTTGTGGTTTAGACGAAACGATCCGAGAAGTGTTCTTTGATCATGTGGTTTCGTCACATGAAAAATTTTAATTTCCGTTGCATCGAGCAACTAGTGCGACTAGTCGCTCAAGATCGCATACGATGTGATCCTCACGCTTCCGTGATGCGCTTAAGGATCTAACCATATCCTTCACACATGTATATGTCATCTGCCATGTCACCCTCTCCTTTCTTCCACCGCCTCTCCGATGTCCACCTTCCCCCCACTCTGCCCTCCACCATCGTGCCATCAGTCCATTTCTACTAATTGAAACTTTTGTAGGTTGAAGATGAGCATTTGTAAAGGGTAATGTTTCACATCCTATTAAGAGAACTATGGTGTCTGCTATTTGGAAATTCCCTTCTTTTGATAGCAGAATTCTCAATTCAAACCTTAAATATCCGTGTATTTTTGAATTAGCAATCCACAGCTCGAAAAGTTTGAATTAAAAAAATAGTTCTAGAGTGCCGTGCAAGTTTTTCTTACGTTTCATGTATCTGACTGTGAAGATTACTGTCTGAGTAACCCATTTATGTCAGGAAGATACGACTACGTTTTGGTCATCCATATGAAACGTAATCAAGACAAAAGCATAGGAAGTAGTAGATAAATAAAAGCCAAATTTTGCACGTATCAATTCCTAAACAAGCGAAGGAGATGAAGATTGGCAAGAGAAAAAAAGTGATGACCCCATTTTGTTTTTTTCCAGCAATGAGAACTAAATAAAGATATGATGTTGGACTTCAAGAAGTGTACTATACATCACTGAAATACGCAGAAAGGCACGAGCTACATCAGCTTTCACCCTCACCTCTAAGCCAATTACGACCCTCATCTCCTCGCAAAAAATCTCCAAACTTTCTAGAGTTTGGATATCTAAAATACGTCTCACATAATACGGAGACGCAGTCGCTATGGTGACCCGCAAGAAACCCGATCTTCAGATAACAATTAACCCACAACAATGATTAAACAATGAAAAGCAGTGCGGAGTTAAAATTTATTATAACTCTACAACAAAGATGTGTATAGGTACAAGTATGTGTAGAATGTTGAACACAGGGAACAAGCATGTAGATCGGGGCAATAAATTACGCAAAAATAAATGTGAGGTATTTGTCTATAAGTGTTATTTTTGTGGGTTTTTAATTTTTATTTTTATTTTTTTATTTTAAATTTTCTAATTTTGTATTTTTCTTTTTATATTATATTTTTTATATATTTCCTTTTTCTTTTAAGATATGTAAACTATATAAAGGGTATATATACAGTAAAGGAAAGAGAGAGATAATATATAGGAAAATAGGTAAAAATAATAAAAAGTAGAAAATAAAATATTTTTGGTTTTCTAATATTTTTTATAGTTTTTGTGATTTTTAGATAATTTTGTTGATTTTTATGTATTTTTAAACTCAAAAATACCCAAAAAAGGTTAAAATAATTGCCCGAAATTAAAATGGAGATGAAAAATATCAAACAGTAACCAAAATTCTCCAAATTAATTTCAGAATAAAGATAATAAAATAGAGAAAATTTATAGATAGAAACTATATTTTTTTATTTTTTTATGGATTTTTTATATTTTTATAAAAGTTTTAAGAGTTTTCAATTTTTAGAGTTTTCTTTTATATTTTTTTTAGTGATTTTTGATCTTAAGGTTAAAAACACAAAAATACACAAAATATATTTTTTGGTAATTTTTCAAAAAGGTTTTATAATTTTTCTTGTTTGAAGTAGGGTTTCGTATGAGGTTAACTCGACGACCCTCACCCTTCCTCCATGGTTGAGGGAGCATGGTGAGACAGATAAACCACACCTTCTTGACCTTAGTCCCCAAGTTTGGATATCTTTGATGAGTGTCAACTTCAGCCAATGTCAAAAGAATATACCATAGACGTACGGGGGTCGCAGAAGGTGGGTGTCTCCAGTGGATGCAGAGGAGCCACAATTGCGGATGCTGGGGATCAGCAACATCGAACGTGTAGAGGGCCTGAGACGTGAGAGCATGGAGCATGGGTTGGGTAAGAAGGGTTCTAACATGTAATCTTCCCAGGGGCGTGCGTTATCCCCCATCCCGCACGAGGCCCATCGTCGTCCACCACGCCGACGATAAATCATGAGAGAGAGAGGAGGGAGGGTTGTCGTCAATCAATGGAAAGAGAAAGAGAGATATTAGGTCAAATAATTGCCACATTCTATATTTAGAATGTGATGAAAATGACCAAAATAGGATTTCAATCATTAAATTTATTTAATTAATGCCTCATTAAATCCAGTCGTATGATCAAAAATAGAAGGACAAGATTGAGAGCTCACTATTATATTGGTGAGACCCTGACTCATTTGAAGTTTCTCCTATATATAGGGCTTATCAGGAGAGCCCCTTGCCCATTTGAGTTGTGGTGAGCACCAAACATGGGCTCACCACGTGTATTTCCATTGAAAGATTGTCTATTTCGAAGGAGCACGATTTTGGAAGGATATTAATATGTTTGAGCCTTTTATATTTCTAATTATACCGAGTCCTTAAAAAAAGAAAGACGGTTTTGGAAAGATAAATTCAAATCATTAATTTCGTGTCGAAGAAATAGTCATTGTACATTTGATTCAGTAATGTACATATTGTACTCAAGTAATTATGTGTTGTGAGATTAGTAATACTGAAACAATCGTCAGTAATTTACATCTGTAATATTACATTATACAGAGATCGGTAATTCATTCATGATACTCAAGTAATACATA
>JAZKJV010000395.1:777500-787500 GCA_037367405.1 Ottelia alismoides
CAGGTAAAGCTATTACAGGGAGATTGATGGGAGGCGGGCAACTAGTTGCGCTGTCAATCCTTTTTGGATGGCAAATCCAATTCTTCGAAATACAACATCTATAGATCTGGGAACCATAGCATTGCTATGCATAATTTTTTGGACCCTTTTGAGGAGCCTTACTGCTTCAGTTGCCAAGAATCCGAAGGTGTCAAAACCAAAAGAAATGAATACATGTTGATTGTCAATATAAGCCTTCTCATGATTACCAAATATTATTATTATTTGGTTAATGTGAATTGATCTCGACTCATTGTTTTTAATTGAATTTCCATTTTCACTAAAAAATAGTAATGTAGATGAAGGATCTCTGAGATCTAGAATAGTTGGAAAATCGTTATATTTCTTTTTTTAATTGAATTTCCTTTTTTGCATGTTTACATTTATTTTTACATATCTTTTTTTTAAAAAAAGCTATCAATATATTATTAATTTATCTTCTCTTTTGCATATTATCATAAAAATGTATAACGTGCTTGTGAGTTTGACAAAATCATCGTAATTAACGAAACTTGCTAGCATAAAACAAGAGAATAACCAATGTATTGCACGCATGCAATTCAATTTGCAAATAATATTAAAACATTACAGACAAATTATACATTTCACTTAAAACAATTGTTTGAATTTGTAAAAACAAATGAAACCACGTAACTGACTTCTTATTTTATAAAGCATCCTAAAAATTTACAAAGAGAATACAAACTTTACAAAGGACTGAGGAACATTTACAAAGATCCATACGAAGGAATATTATTGTTGTAGAACACTACGAAAATTTGTATTTATGACATTTCTATACAAAGTCCTATAAAGGGCACTGGAATTTTACAAAGAGGCGGGGAAAATTACGAAAACCTAAACATATTACAATTACACAATTAATTTTTACAAAGGGGCAAGTCTCATTTTAAATAAATGACATATTACAATTATGAATTCATTTTTTCCAATGGAAACTGTAAATTTACAAATGAAATGACTCATTTTACTTCAGAGTTATTGAATGGCAATGTAAATAAATGCAATAATCAACTCGTACATTCTCTCGTTATAACATTAATGATAATTAATAAATGAATGTATTACGAGAATGTCAAATTTAGACAATACTAATTAGTAATGATATCATTAAATTAAATTTGAATTTAATGAAATCGGATGACAAAATACCCTTTTGGATTGGATTTTTTATGCAACCGGATTGAGATCCAATGGATTTAATTGATGACTCACCACAAATGTAGTGAGACCCCACCTCATATGAAAGGGTCCCTATACATACATACATACATACATATACACACATACATATATATACATATATATACATACATGTATATAGAGAGGGGGGAAGGGAGCCTACTTCATGAAGTATGTAATCTTACCTACTTCACATCCATTTTTGGAAATTTTTTATTTTTTTTGAAAAATACCACCGTGGATTTTCATAACTTTATGTCATTCAAATTTCATCAGAAACAGAGGCTCCTATGCTCTCTACCCAAAACAGGTCGATTACAGCAAATCTAAGACCGTTATAATTACCTGTTCTTAATGGAGGGCATATGAGTCTTTGTTTCTGACAAAATTTGAATGACATATTAGAGGGATATAGTTGTGAAAAATTATTTTTAAAAAAATAAAAAAATTTACCAAAATTGGATGTGAAGTAGATAAGGTTACATACTTCACTGAGTATGCTCTCTTTCCTCATATGTATGCGAGTGTGTGCGCGTGCGTGCGTGTGTGTGTATGTGTGTGTATGTATGTATGTGTATGTGTATGTATGTGTATGTATGTATGTGTGTATGTATGTATGTGTGTGTGTATGTATGTTTGTATGTGTGTGTATGCACGTGTGTGTATGTATGTGTGTGTGTGTGTGTTTGTGTGTGGCTGTGTGCGTGCTTGCGTGCATGCTTGCGTGCGTGCATGCATGCGTGTGTGGAAATGGGGTATGCTCCCTAGGTGTAACCAACTTACAAGCTCATACCCATTTTTCCTGAATTTTTTTTATTTTTCAGAAATAAAAACTATTGGAATTTAGATCACAGTATGTCATCATGATGTCATTCAAAATTCAACTTAATTTGAGACTTCTATCCCCCCATCAAGACTGTCAAATTTTAACGGTCTCAGAATTGCTGAAATTGACCCCCTTCAGATAGAGAGCATACGAGTCTCTGTTTCCGACGAAATTGGAATTACATGTTAGGGGTATATAGTGATGAATATACATATTTTCTATTTCCAAAAAATAAAAAATAGAGGGAAAATAGGGGTGGGAATAGCCAATTGGCTACACCCAGGGTGTAGCCTCATTTAACCCATATATATGCGGGAAAAAGAAGTTTGCTCTCTCAGAGCATGTAACTTACATGTATTTTTTTATATTTTTCTGAAATAAAATCTACTGGAATTTAAATCACAATATATCGCCATGATCTCATTTGAAATTCAATTTAATTCAATACTTCTATCCCCTCCATCAAGACTGTCAAATTTTAATGGTCTCAGGATTACTGAAATTGACCCCTCCAGATGGAAGTGTTTGGAACGTATGTTTTATACAAAATTTAAAACACATATTCTACTTATTATTCGAAGTAAATCTCCTCGGATTTCATTTTAGAAAAACAAAAAAAATTGTGTGGAAAAAAAAGATGGGAGCATGCTCTTATATGCTCCTAGGGAGCATACTCATTGAACCACATATATAATATCTTTAATTAATATATTTATTTATGTGGATACCCATATATGTTAAAATTTAAAATTTTGTTGCAGAACTATGCGTTAATGCATAAATCACTATAATAAAATTGACTTACATCAATGGATAATTTAATACTTGTTGTCATATCATGCATAGTCAAATATAACAATGAATAGTATTCATTGCTTGATTTTTTAAATTTTGAATGAATATTATATTAGTTGCTACATATCTCGTAAGTAATCATATAGCAATAGTTATTTGTCAACTTTTTTATTGTTGTTGTTAAACATAGCAACGAATAATACAAATGTCAACAAATAGTTCAATGAAAAGTTGTTATTTGAACCTTTAACAATGAATATGATATCTATTGCTAATTACAAGAACTAAATATAATTTGAAAATGAATAATATTCATCTATATATCTTTAACATTAGAAAATATAGCAATGGATATTCAAATTATTCATTACCTTAGACAATGTTGTAGTGAATGTATGTGTACTAGTATACATATCTATCTATAAATACGTGTATGTATGTACTCATACATACAATTTTGTCTAAATATAAGTGTATATGTTCATATGGGCATACTAATTCATATTTTTCGTACGTCTTTTTTTATTATATAAAAAATGGTGATGTTTGTATAGGTAATTTATATACAGACGTAGGTTTGTCAATACTTAGGTTTGGTCTTTTGACATATTCCTTGATTTGGTGTAAAGAAATAAAAGAAAATATTACTCATTTTCTCCTTAAATAAAAAGGAAATGACAATGGAAATAACTAAATGTGTATGATGTAAGGGGTTTCTTTTTTGTCATGTAGAATAAGATATTTGATACATTAAGAAAGGTCTATCCAAGCAAAGCTTCTAACATAGTCAAAATCTTTGCTTAATCTGTCAATTTTGACTGCCATCCTTATAAAACACAAAAAAATGGGCTATTATAAAATACACAAGAAGATTAGTAAGGGAGAGCGAGAAAAATCCGTCCAGGGGTAAGTTTCTAAATTGATTGGTCTTGGGTAGTCGTAAGTTTTTTTTGCTATGTACAGTAGCTAAGACGCCTCTTCAAGAAACGGCTTTGCCCTTAATGTTTTTATGTGTTACATACCAATGAGCCACCTCAAGAGGCAGCTTTACCCTTATAGAGTTTTTGTGTTACGTACCAGTGAGAGCCGCCTCTTCAAGAGACAACTTTGGCTAAAACCAAAACCGCCTCTTCAAGAGGCGGCCTACCTACGATATATAACAAAAAATAGTAATTTCAACTGCACAGGGCCAATAAGTTTAGAAAGTTACCCAGAGACGAATTTTCCTTAAGAGAGAGCAAAATCCTGAGAACCGATAAAATGAAGCCGATTTTCCCCTTTGAGCCAACGGAAAAGGTAAACGAATTGAAAAACAACACAACATGAGGGAGGTTATCAAGGTGCAAAGGCAAGAAGGAGGCAATGAAAAAGAACACCATTGGTATTGTGGCACTAAAAGTGGCAACCAAATCACAAAGAAAGGAACAATAGCAATCACAAACAAAGACACAATCAAGGATATGAGAATTCCAAAAGGCAGGATGAATATTGATTTTAAGATTACAAGAAGGCTTGTGTCAAGAGCTAGGCTTATAATGAGGGATCTTCTTTTAAGAAAGTTGCTGAGACCAAATGTGTGCTAGAGGTGGTCAAGTCCAACAGGTAATCCTACCCGGGTATGTTCTTTATGCTTGAAAGAGTTCCTAAAGCACCAAAATTGTTAATTTTATGTGTGGAACAAAATCGCGATCTTAGAATAAGAATATAATATATTTCTTGATCAATCTCACTGCTCCTCATTCTTCAAGAATAAGAAAGATCTTAAAGATTCTTTTTAGAGTACACATCTCATCATTATAGTGTTTAAATCAATAGAGAACATTTTCTCTATATGAATCGAAATTATTGCATTTCAACTTCATCACTATACCTCCCAAGGAAAATTCACAATTAGATCCAAAATGAAATGGGTTTGTGTGATATTGTCCATGTCATGTCTACTTTGACCTAGTAGCCTCGACTCATTATCTAAGGATTTATGTCCGGAGATATTGATCATGGTTCCGTATGTCTTAATAATCTTCTTTCAAGGAAGGAAGAATTGCTTTCCGCAGGATATAGTTCTATTAGCTGGAATAATGCTCCAAGCGCAAGATATTATCTCCACTGAGTTTGGAGTAGATATTGCAGATAAGATGACTCTTTCATCCCTTGCATTTACAATCTTTCGTACGTCATTCTATGATGATTCAACCCCAGAGCCTCCACCAGAGAGAGGCGACCTATCCTTCAATTCCACTGATTGGGACCCAGGAGATTAGCTTCCTCGATGAAATCACAAAAAAAGGCTTTGAGATTATTAAGGGACCAATACGGAAGTTAGAAGAGATCAAAAAAGTAGAGTTGAAAATCCCCATCATTCTTTCTTCCTTCGCATAGATCGAAGGGGACAAGGGGCGAAACGACCTCTCGATCTACTTATTGCAGCCCAGGATGGGCCTCGTCGTCTAGGCCTTCCCTCTGATCTCCCCTACACCTAGGACCTTGTCTGGGCCAAGAGCCATAGTTAGTTGCTGTTTCCATTGGGCTTGATTCTCGTTGTTGATACCGGCAAGACCCAGCCAGAGTCTTCTGGTTGGTAGAGAGAGGACTCTTAGTACCCGAAAAGGAAAAGGGGTTCAATTTCTTTCCTTTTAATATGCACTCTTCAAATGGGAATCTATTTTCTGAAATATCTCCACTTTCATGCTTTGATGGGAGCTCTTTCACGATTTTGATAACGAATATTGATAATATTGGATTATTATTTACTATGCAAATATATTGTACATCTCTAATCATCTTGTAGGAATACTCTGGACATATGTAATCATGGAAATATTATGTCTATACAAGAAGAATATATTACAGGATGTCTTCATCTGATAAAATACAGAATGTCGATGCACTACATAATGCCAATAGATGAACTAACGAAATGTTACAAGAAGAGGATGATACTCACAAGACTATCTTATTGTATCTTATTTTGATAGGATTCATGTAAAAAGAGCCTAAATTAATGTCCGCTTAATACACATAATTATTATCCATCCGACTTATTCAGTAGGAAAGTTGACTAAGACCTTAGTCAACAAAGCCAAGAATTTGAAGAATCCTTCCGTCAGTCGACTAATTCAAATTTCACTTGACTAATTGTGAGCAGCTATGTGAAGCTGATGAACATGGAGTATCTTGAGAACAGGATCATTAACGCATATTTTAAACAGTAATTACACATATTCAAAGGAATTAAAAAGGAAGCAATACAGATTAACATCGTGGTAATCATGCATTTCCATTCGGTTATCCAATTACAAAATGCAAATATGAACCGACTAATAATACGGAAACATGGATTAGGATGAGATCTAGGAAAGGTAAAGCAATAAATGAATTGCAGCAAACAAAAAGACAAACAGATTATATTAGAAGTCACCGAAGCGCCCATGTAATGGACTATCCTTAGAGAGGATATCGCCCCCACATACCGATGCGTAGGGTACTGGCGATCTGCTCCCAGGATACGATGACACACGATCTTCATCTGCGCACACCGATGAGATCGACCTCGAATGTACCTCAGAGAACTACAGCCGAGAGGGAGAGAGAGAGTGAGAGAAGCAAGTTCGTCCGTGAGAGGAAGAACGAGAACGGAACCAAGGCGGCGTGAGAGGATTTTTCTTGCGAGTGAAGAAAAATAGTGTCAGGGGAGAGGTATAAAAAGAAGTTCGCGTGCCCTAACGCACGGTACCTTTCGATTTCCGAAAATGCCCATCAACGGGCGTGTCTCTTCGAATTCCAAAATCGCGGCTAAAAACAAGTCGTTGTGTCGAGTCAAATTCCCATTTGCTGTCGAATCTAAATTAATCCGCCTGATTAATTTAATCGACAAACCAAATGAAACCTGCAGCAAAAGTATCGAGATCCGAATTGACTCTCCCGAGCCAGAGCCAGAGCCGGTGTTGGTGTCGGAGCGGAGTGCGCGCGCGTGTGGCCCTCCATTCGTCCTCTCTACTATTGCTACAAGAGCTTGGGATGTGAACTCATATATAAGCCCACCAAAAGTTTAGAAACACTAGATGTGGTACTAAACTTCCATCCATAGCTTTTCAATGTTTTAAATTTGGGAATTCTCAACTTTCCCTCCAAGCCATTTGGTTTCCCAATTTAAACTAAATTGACTGCTATTGTAATTGCATAGTTTTTCCTATTAAAACTTAATTACATACTTTAAATACAATAATCCCTCACGAATTCATCAATTTGAAAAAGAGATTCAAAGAGAGTTAAAAAACATCCTTCAGCTGCCACATTTTGCTTTCAGTAAAGATACCTTCTGGTTTGAACCTCTACATGAGTTTTCTACTTTCACTTTAACATGAATGAAGTGAACTACGTCTTGAACTTCAGACCTTGATGTTAAAATATATGGTAGAAACAACAAAGTGTTGTTCTTGATATAATTTTCAGGGTTGGTGCTCTTAAAGGCCATGCACCCTTATCCTGTTTCATGAGTGTGTTCAGGAAAAATCCTCTTCCTTTAACTGCAGCCCACAGTAACACTCACATAGGTGGCATTCTCCAAGGATGCACTGCTAACATCCTGCCCTCGGGCTTGAACCCATTCAGAGCCTACGCTCTTCCTAAACTTGCAGTCTATATGGCACTCAGCCTTCCATGGATAAGACACTCATGCATAAGCATTAGAATTAAGAGTGCCGAACAACTTGTTATTACCACATTGAACCTACTTTGTGGGATCTCCACTCAGATAGGTTGGGTTGCTATTGTAGAGGAACTCCCAATGGGTTTCAGTCCCATCCCAAGCCTAGACTTTAGGACTAAAGATCTATCAAGTCCCTTAGTCAACGGATCTGCCGTGTTGTCTTTGGATCCAACAAAATTCATAGCCAACACTCCTCGAGACACCAAATCCCTTAACGTCTTAAGTCTAATTTATATGTATCTTCTCGTTTTCTGATTAAACTTTGAACTCTTGATCTTGGCGAGTGTGGTCATGTTATCACAATGTACCAAGATCGCAGGAACCGGCTGACCTACCATGGGAATTTCAGACAGAAGTTTCCTAAGCCATTCAACCTCAATTCCAGTGGTGTCCAAAGCACACAGCTCGGCCTCAAAGGTAGATCGAGCTAGAATGATCTGCTCACGGACCTCCAGGAGACTGCACCGCCTCTAAGGGTAAAGACATACCCAGTAATACCATTACTCCCAGACTCCTCTATTTTCCTGATCCAGCTTGCATCACTATATCCTTCTAGTACAGAAGTGATGTCTACCATAATGCAAACTAAGGGAAATAGTTCCCTTCAAGTACTTCAGTACTCGATCCAGAGCCTTTCAGTGAGTACGTGTTGGACATGCGAGCTCACTACGAGCCATTATGTAATAAATGTTATTGCAAATATCATTCCCTGATCTGAAATGAAGAATAACTAATTTGCATAATAGGTCTCTTAGTACAATTAGGGTTATGTACCATGGCCATCTTAATGATCATACAGTTGTCGATTCAATTATTGAATCCTAGAGGCTGGTGCTTGGATGAATATCTAAAGAGTTAGATTGAGAACTCATCAAGCACCGTCAAATGATTGTTAAGAGATGATCTCCAGCCTGAGTAGGAGATGGCAATCCATTCTCATTTGGCTGATATCTGACCGACCTCTTGAAGCAGATCCTCTGCATGGGAATAGAGATTCGGAGATGTCAGATTAGTTAGGTCAAAAAGTTGACTTGACGAGATCGAGATAACGAAAGATCTATTTCGTATGTTGTCACGATATATGCATGCATCTTCTGACCGGAGACTGATGTGTTACTATATGTTTGAGTATGTATATTTGGCAGACCAATAGGTTACGATCGGCACATATTTGTCCGTTCCCAAGATATTTCTGACCAAATGATGTAGGATGTTAAGTAAGAGCACTCCCTTAATTTTTTAAATTGCCAATTAAGTAACCACAACAAACAAAACCTAGACATCAAATTTATATCAACTGAAGATAATATGAACGGGCCAAATTGTAATCAAATAATTAAGTTGATTTAATGTGATTAATTCACAATTAACCATGCACACAATAGGAAATATGAAATAAATGGGCATTCTAGTTATCGCATATAACAAAATAAGGGGAAATTATTTTAGGATCCAAATTTGCAAGTTATGACCATTGCACTTCAAATTGGGAAGCGCCATATACTTTCGACTTAAAATTCGTTGGGATCCCAAATATTTTCAAAATATTAGGTTTGACTCCATATTTGAAATTATCAAATACATAGACAACAATTTTTATATGAAAATAGGAAAACAATTCATTATATTTTTATCCAGACCTCTTCCAACTCAATTTATAGAGAACTCTAATTTCTCGAGGTTGCACAGTTGGAATCACTTGAAAACTTTTAAGAAATGATTTGAAACTTGATTAATGACTTATTAATAAGTATTTTTAAAATAATATCACTCAAAAAATGGTAACAAAAAAATCCAAAACTACGATCTTTGAACGAAATCCAAGTACGCAGGTACTTTCCAAATCATCTCTGGAGGCCACCAACTTTTGATGGTTCTTTGGGTATGAATATAGACCTTATGAACTTTTGTAAATATTCCAAAAATAATGTGCTAAACATGGTCCTGAAGAGCAACATTATCATGTTGCTGAATCATTTGAAATACAAAAACTAAAAAAATAGTTTACCCACAAACAGGAAATATGGTCTATTGTTCTTTGAAACCACATACAATCCAAATCCTCTAAATGAGGCTTTGATATCATTTTATGGGAGGTTAAACCTCGCATATCATGGAAACATATAAAATATGAATCAAATTCATAATGTAATGTGTTCATCCTATAAGCACAAATGCAATCGTATAACAAAAAATTGATTGCAAATGCGAAATCACATGGTAACAGAAATTATTTCTATGATGTTTCACAAGATGACAAGAGTATAGAAATATACCTTTGATGCGTGAGTCTCTAAAATAAGAGTCATCTTGACTTAAGTCCAATCCAACGGATCCTTGCACTCGCAGGCATGATGATGACCCGTGGTACTCCCAGTGAACTTGAGAGTTCTTCTTCACCAAGTCGTCCATACCAAAAGATATTAAGA